>PVIU01007411.1:0-92097 GCA_004026605.1 Ondatra zibethicus
AAGCTGGTACAACCCCTATGGATGTCAGTGTGGCAATTTCTCAGAAAATTAGGAAACAACCTTCCTCAAGACCCAGTAATACCACTTTTGGGTATATATCCAAAGGATGCTCAATCGTGCCACAAGGACATGTGCTCAACTATGTTCATAGCAGCTTTATTTGTCATAGCCAGAAACTGGAAACAACCTAAATGCCCCTTGATCGAAGAATGGATAAAAAAAATGTGGTACATTTACACAATGGAGTACTACATAGAATAACACAAGTTCCTCATGGCTCTGGAGCCTCCTCAGCCTTCACAGTGACTTGAGAGCACAAAGAAGGAGTTAGTGTCAATAACGTACAAAGAAGAAGAAGCTATGAAACTGCCTACAGCAAAGGAAGATGGCAGGGTGGTCAGTTCAGTAAGGAAGTGAATCCAGGAAGGCTTGGATTCATTTTAAAGGGTTTGTTTATAATGATTTCCTTTGGCTTAATTTTTAATCTTATCCATATGAATGCTACTTTATAGAGAAGATTCCTTCTGTGTGGAAACCTTATCTCCTACTTTAAGAAAGAACACAGCTGAATATTTTGTGTCTTATCCTCTTCTTCAGTTCCATCTTGTGACGAGGTGTTCCTACAAGCCAGAATATAATGATTCTTTGCAAGAATCCCCCCCAGACATTAGAGTATTTAGTTTTTGTACTTGTGCAGAAGTTTGAGGAGACAAGATTCAGGGCAGCAAAGATGACAGCACAACAACATCGCTATATACTTCTTATTTAGCTTTTTATTAAATGTCTGATCCTCACAAAATATTGCATGGGAAAATGTTGCCCATCAGCCTATCCTACAGGTTTGACCTAATATATCACCTCCAGCACCTGCACAGCTGCTTCCTCTGAGCTTTGATTTACTTGCACAGGGATGACTACCTAATTAAAATAAGCAAGAATACAAAACAATAGAATGGCTCATTTTTATAAAAGCTGGAATGAAAGTGCCCGGGCAATTCAGAAGTCTATTTTACTTTATTTTATTTTATTGTATGTGTTTTATAGAGAGACCTTGCATTGTTATAATGTAAAAAGGTGATGTCTATATATATATATATATATATATATATGAAGTAAAGTTCTTGTAACATTATCATTGACTCTTTCCAATCTCTAGATTATGCTACTTCTGTTGGTTTTGCTAATAAACAAACAATAGTGTTCAATAGCAAGATTTAAGCACACTTTGAAGGCATCTTTGTCTTTTAATTTTTCATACCTGGTAATGATAAGATGTGACTAAGTACAGACACATTAAGAAAAAACCTCTCTTTTAAAAAAAAGCTGGAATAAAACATAAAAACAATAGATTAATCTTCTTCCTAGAGATTTAGGAAGAACTTAATAAGCATGTATGGAATTATATTAGGGGTTCCACGGTTTTTCCTGTGGGCATCTGATTAGTTACACGGGCGCTTCCTATCGCAGTAGAATTGAAACACAGAGAAAAGTTCCATGTTTCCATCTTCAGATATATACTTACAAGATCTTTTCTTTATATTTACTTTAGAGTTTTTTTTTCTTTTGGTTTGGTTGGTTTTGGTTTTTCAAGACACGGTTTCTCTGTATAGCTTTGGAGCCTATCTTGGCACTCACTCTGTAGACCAGGCTAGTCTCGAATCCACAAAGATCCTCCTGCCTCTGCCTCCTGAGTGCTGTGATTAAAGGTGTGCACCACCACTCCTGGCTTACTTTAGAGACTTTTGAGAACTCTTAAAATGCACACATACACAACTTCAGCTAGCTACATAAAAGAACTGGAAACATAAAATCAAAATGTATGCAATGAGGAAGTAACAATGATTTCTTCATAAGTGATGGCAAATTTACTGTTGAAGATTCAATAGATAAAATAAGCCCGGGATGTTTAAATTTACCCCACTTGGTGAAACTCTCAAATGAGAGATGCCTTAATTTTTGTTTTAAAATTAAACTTCTTATTCTTTGCACATTGATCACTTGTGGGTTTCTGTATTAATCTACTGAAAAAGAAGCTTCTCTAATGAGGGCTGAGAGATGTATTGAACTATGGATATGAAGATAAGAACCTAGGGGGAAGTTTATTGCTATGTCCACTTAGCAGAATAATAATGTTAAGTTCTCCCCATGGGGCCCACAACCTAGCCAACCATAGCATTTTGGGCTACTTAACAAAAGCAGGCGTGGGTTCTATATTATAGGCAGGCTTTATATCTGAGCAGAAAGCAGTCAATTATTCCTATAACATTTGTGTCACTCCTGCACCAGTGAGCACATCTTACCAGGCCAGTCATTATCATAACTTACAGTAGTCACATCTGGGTAAGACTGCTGTCACTTTTCTTCCCTGGCATTATGCATAGAACTTTCCAGCATTATGAAAACTGACCAGTAGAACTGCAGTAATCAGGTCAGTGCCAGTTTGTTTTCTCTGTCCCATGACTCAAGTATAGAGTAGCTAACATGAAGAAAATAAAAGAGTACAGAACACTCTGTTTTAATGGGACATCTATATCTCGCTCCCTACCTTCGAAGCTCAAGGATCATCATAGAAGAGAGTGTAGAAAATATTGTAAGAGCCAGAGGTAGTGGGCATTTGCAGCAAATAATATATTCTAGACATGGTAGGACCATTGTGTACAGGAACTTACATGTACAAAATCAAGTCAGCTAAGATATCAGCATTGATGGAGGGCTTATAACACACCACCTCTAGCTGAGGATCTCTTAGCAATAATGGATGACAGGGATAGAAAGTCATTTTTCTTCAGATATATAGCCATTGAGAGGCTAACCAAGCTCAAATAGATTGTCCTATACCCAAGTATATACAGGTAGCATAGGTAGACTCAGTTGGCTAAAAAAATGATAAAAGTACATGAAGTAGGAAGGGGGAAATGGTGGGTGAGCTAAGAGAGAAAATCGAGGGAAGGAAATGGAGGTAGATTTGATCAAAACTTATTATATATGTATATTAAATTATCAAACAATTTTTAATTTTTAAAAATATCAAACTTCATCTCTTTGCAAAACTGCTCTAGTTGCCATTGCTACCAAAGACAAAGTCTAAAATGACATCAGTTATGCTCAGAGGACTAAAACATTTGACACTTTCATTGCTCTGGACAATTTTCCTAATTTAACTTGATATAACCATATGTGGCTATACATGATTCTATATAAACATATAAAATCTAGGAGCCACAAACAGATTTATTCTGGTTTTTCATGACAGGGTTTCTCTGTGTAGCTATGGATTTCCTGGAACTTGCTCTTGTAGACCAGACTGGCCTCGAACTCACAGAGATTCACCTGCCTCTGCTTCCCTGAGCGTTGGCATTAAAAGCCATGCGCCACTACCGCCCAGATAATTTCTACCTTTTTAAGACTGAGTTAGTTAACTTAATATTATCACCAGTTTTATCATCCTTCTACAAATGATAGAACATCATTTCTCTTTATATAATAATCAGTTGCATACAGACATGATAGTTTCTTTCTCCATTCCTCTGTTGATGAAAACCTAGGATGGTTCCATAACTTAATTATTGTGAATAGTATTATAATAAGCACTGGTATGCAAGCATCTCTGTGATATGCCAATTTGCTGCCCTTTGAGTAAATACCCTGAGGTATTAAAGAGAAATCATATGGTGGAGTTGCTTTTGGTTTAGCATGTGTGAATCTCCATCCAATCCCCTCACCCTTAGATGTTCATCTCTATTTCAGCTTTGGACTGGAGTAGGCAGCACCACAGAAGTAGGGCACTTATTATGTCATACTAAACAATTGAACAATGTCACGAAATGCTGTAAGAGGAAGCAAAGGAGCAGGTGACATCTTGGTGCACACGAACATAACTTAATTGCATTATTACTTTGACAATATGATTTGAATCATTAAGTTGAGTATGCATATAAAAACATAATATGGAATGGTGAAGCCTGTGAATTCTTCTCATTGTTGACACAGCCATATCTAATCATATTTTTCTTTCCTTTTCCTTCTTTTTTTCCCCCTTTTTGGCTTTGATTTATGCATTGTTTGTTTGAAAAAATCCTTTCTTACACTGTCTCTAAATGCTTATTAAATATTCTTTGAGTTATTTAAGACTTTTGTTCATTCCATGTAATTCTTTAAGCCATCTGTTATACATTTAGGATACTGTGCCAAAACTAAATGTGATCTAGCAAGATGGTTCAGCAAGCAAATGTGTTTGCTGTGCATGGAGCAATCTGAATGAATCTAGAGAACCGATGAAAAGTGGAAGGAGAGAACTAACTCCACCAATCTGACCTTTGACCTCTACATGTCCACCGCAACATATGTGTCCTCACAGCATATGTTCCCACGTGCACATCATACCCTCTTACCAGCCACTGCTGTAAGGTCCTATCCTCAAAAACAAGCTTATTTACAAGAGCCAATTTTAGTGTAGACTCTTGGACATTCTATCCCAGAAGGAACGAACAATGAGGGTCACAGTACCCTCAGTCCTCCAGTCATTTCTATGTAGATCTCCCCTAACCTAACTATATATGGCCTCAGGGTCTGAGGAGGTACTGGAGCACATAGGTTCTGAAGGCTTCCTTGATGTGGCTTTGGGGAAGCCATTACCCCTGATGCATGAAAACTTTGCAGCATGGCTTATTTGAGCTCACCCACATTTCCGTTACTACTTGGTAAGCCCAATGAACTCATGGGTCCCTGTGATGTACCACGCTTTGCATTAGGCGCATAGGAGGAAGGGGTAGATGTTATTCACACTGCAATCTTGCTCAGGAGAGAATTTTAACAACACCCTGAACCACAATTATCCTTTTCATAATCATCATCAACACCATTCGCACCCTCATCCTCAAGGCTTTTAGTCAAAAAGTTAAACATGGAATATCATTTCTTCATATTGCCTTTTTTGACTGAGGAGGTGTGTTACTGAGCCTTGAGGGTGATAGTATGGAGTCAAACCTGAGTTGGTTCCTCTGTGGCCATTTGCGCTAAACTCACAGAAGTTTTATACAGCTGCAGTTGTTCCCAAGTCCTGGAAACAAACTCTCTGTGGCTTCACTTTTGTTGTGGTGAATTTGTCTATTTAGTCGGAAAGTGGGGAATTAACTGCAGGAGCTAAACATTGTGCGTTATTAAGAAAAAAGCAAACAACAAAGAAACCACCTCTCAAATTAAAAAATACTCTATATTTTTAATACATATTTAAATATTTTCCATACTACTTTGTTAATATCACACCTTAATTTAAAGCAATAAAATAAACTTGAACTCATTTTTGGAATGATTGGAGTATTGTACAAATATTTATAAAGCATTATTTATATTCAAAATGGATTAAGAGCCAATTTCTGTCTAGAAAAGTAACTGTCACATATCAAAATTCACAAACCTTTTGTTTATCTATTAAAAAATATTTTTTGAAAAATATTTGAATTTACAGTAAATAAATATGTGTACTCACTACTGATATTGTCCGGAAGTTCTGATTCATGGAAGATGTCCCTCCATGAAAACAATGAGGCACTTGGGTCTCTGAGCATAATATCCCAGTACAGTACTTGCTTAACATATGTAAGAAACTGGGTATAATCTTCAACCCTATCATACAGAGAGTTGTTTTATAGTATTTTCAGGTGACATGTTCATATATTTAGTACCATTTCAGGACTATGGTAACTTATTTCATTATCCTAGAAGGATAATTATGTTACAAATTTTATCTGTAGTATTACAGTTCTAATAGTGACAAAATATAAAATACACAGACATTAACTGTTTTCCTAACAATGCACAAAAAAAAACAGTAATAAAATAGGTTGGAGAAAAGCATTGCTTCCACATTTTATAACCCAGAGCTGCATTTCTCTAGGTATAAATGATTCATCAGATTTCAAGTCTTCCAACCTTGGAATACAGGCAGGGGTCTGTGAAATTTTCAAAACATTTTAAACAGATACCCAGCTGGTACTTCAGCTCTGTGAAACTTGGGTTTCCCTGATGTGGGAAGTAAAAGGAGACTTGGAATGAATTTAATTGAATTATTAAACCTGTTTGGGTTCAGTATTCATATCAGCATGAAGGAACAACTTAGCAGCAGCCTCATTTGGGTGGAAGATATGAAATAACGTAGATAAGAAATCAAAAGTCTTTCTAGTGCACAGTAGGTACTCAGATATTATTGTGTTGTGTATTAAGACAAAAATATGTTTAATAATTAGAAAAAGTAAAAACATTCCAAATTTATTACTAGATGAATTAAATGTTAAAATTAAATGTTAGAAAAGAAATTTGAAGCATATAGAATAACTGCACCTGAGAGTATTTATTCTATGGTTAATGTGCATTGTCAATGAAAGAGAATCTATATTATATAATGAGTGGTTTATGGAGCCATTTTTAACAGAGAAAATGTAAGGAAAGGAAAAAAATATTGAGGATGAGGTAATGTAATAATTATAATCTTTGATCATAAGAAAGAAATGAGCCAGAAACAGTCCATGTTGTAGAAAAAACATTCTGGCTAAGACTAAATTCCATGAACACCATCATGATTGCCTGAGGTACTTCGACACTTTTTGCATTGTAATACTACAATAATTAGCAAAACTGCATTCAAATTATTCAAGTGCATAATTATCAAAGAAGAATGAGATGGTGAGGAAAGTTCCAGAGAGCTTGTGTGAGTGCATTCTCAGTCCGATAATGGTGTCCATGTCTGCCCCTCATATCCTGCTACAGTATCACAACTGTCTCCGTATGGTGTCCATGTCTGCTCCCCCCATATTCCCTGATACAGTATCACAACTGTCTCCGTATGGTGTCCATGTCTGCCCCTCATATCCTGCTACAGTATCACAGCTGTCTCCGTATGGTGTCCATGTCTGCCCCCCCATCCCCTGCTACAGTGTCACAACTGTCTCTGTATGGTGTCCATGTCTGCCCCCCATATCTCCTGCTACAGTATCACAACTGTCTCCGTATGGTATCCATGTCTGCCCCCCATATCCTGCTACAGTATCACAGCTGTCTCCGTATGGTGTCCATGTCTGCCCTCCATATCCTGCTACAGTATCACAACTGTTTCATATACTTTTCCTTTTGCCTCTATGCCACATAAACAAGTACATTTTACATATTATTTTTCTTTCTGAAGAGTTGCTCTCAGGGAGCAGTCACCATATTTGTTGACCATATTTTAGAAATTAATTCTTTTGGCAAAATCCCAAAGAAGCTTAAGCCACCAAGTTTCCAGTTCAATAAATCATTCAAGATTTTCAGGTAAAAGTGTGTTAGGAATCCAGCCCAATAGTGCTCCCTGAGTACAATTCAGGGAACAGTCCCCTGCGTGACTATTTATGCCCAGCATCTCCTCCATTTTTTTTAAACAACCAGAACTAGAAGAGGGACATGGCCACCTCGATATACTATCAACCAACACTATCATGTCTAGAAAACCTAAGAGATATGTTTCTGGGTATGCCTATGGGAGATTATCTTGATTGTGTGAACTGATGTGGAGAACCCAATCTAGTTGTGGGCAGGTCCATTTCCTGGGCACTGGAATATATAAAATGGAAGAAGGGAGTCACACACCAGCTACCATGCACTTATAGCTCTCTATTTCTTGACTAGGCTGTAGTGTAAGCAATTTTCTCAACTCCCTGCCACTATGACTTCCTGACAAGATGAACTATTGCCTAGAAATGGGAACTAAATAAACTTCCTCAAAAAAATTGGTAGAGCATACTGTTCATGACACTGAACTCCATAGAAGAGAAAGTGGGAAGTACACTTGAACGCATTGCCATAAGAGACTAGTTCCTAAATATATCCTCAGTAGCACAAACACCGAGAACAACAAAAATGAATGGGACCTCCTAAAACTGAGAGGTTTCCGTAAAGCAAAGGACACAGTCAACAAGACAAAATGGCAGCCTACAGAATAGGAAAAGATCTTCACTAACCCCACATCAGACTGATCTCCAAAATATACAAAGAACTCAAGAAACTTGTCATCAAAAGAACTAATAATCCAATTTTTAAAAATGGGGTACAGTACTAAACAGAAAACTCTCAACAGACAAATTTAGAATGGCTGAAAGATACTTAAGGAAATGTTCAACATCGTCAGCCATCAGAGAAATGCAAATCAAAACAACTCTGAGATTCCACCTTACACCTGTCTGAATGGTCAAGATCAAAACACTGATGACAACTTATGATGGAAAGAATGTGGGGTAAAGGGAACACTCCTCCATTTCTGGTGGGAGTACAAACTGATACAGCCCCTTTGGATATCAGTATGGTGGTTTCTCAGAAAATTAGGAAACAACCTACCTCAAGACCCAGCAATATCACTTTTGGGTATATACCCAAAGAATGCTCAATCATACCATAAGGTCATGTGCTCAATAATGTTCATAGCAGTATTATTTTAATAGTCAGAACCTGGAAACAGTCTAAATGCCACTCAACCCAAGAATGGATAACAAAGATGTAACTCATTTACACAATGGAGTACTACACAGCAAAAAAAAAAAAAAAAAATAACGGCATCTTCAAATTTGCGGGCAAGTGGATGGATCTAGAAAACATGAGTAAGCTAACCCAGACCCAGAAAAGCAAATATAATAAGTACTCAGTCATAAATGACTTTTAGACAAAACAAAGAAAAACCAGCCTACAATTCACAACCCCAGAGAACCTAGACCTACAGATCCTAAGAGAGACATACATCGATCTAATCTACATGGGAAGTAGAAAAAGACAAGATCTCCTGAGTAAATTAGGAGTGTGGGGATCATGGGAGAGAGTAGAAGGGGAGAGGAGAGGAAGGGGGTGGAGAAAAATATATAGCTCAAAAACAATAAATAAATAAATACCATGGGGGACAAAACAGCATGGTATTATTTTAAACTCAGTTAAGTAGAATATAAGTAAAAAGTGGAAAGGGAAGTTGTAAAGGAGAATGAGATCATTAATTGTTGCATATGTAAGAAATATGGGTCAGCTTACAAATGAAATATTAATTTTCTTCAATGTAGTTTCAATGGGGTTATAAGCCACATTTAAGTGTAGGACCCAGAAAAGGTGACATCCAGGCCCTGGCTTCTGCCAAGAACCATGTCTGGGTCTTTGGATCCTCCTCAGTCGGACTCTATGTTACTGTCCATGGCCCATGTTGCCACCAAAAGTCACAAGGAGACCTGGGTTGGGGCTGCCACCTGGGGCCATATTGGAATCCAGGGACTATGCTAGTGTTTGGCCCATTCCACAGAGAGATCTGTGCTGCCACCTGGGGTCATGGTGACAACCAGGCCCAAGCTGCTCCTAATGGCCATGTCTGGGTCCATGGTCCTGATGCAGCTGGAGTCGTTGTTGATGTCTGTTGCCCATGTTACCACAGGGACCCATGTAAGTCATGTGTTGAATCATGTGTTGAAGTAGACGAGCCTTGCAGAGCCAGTCCCCCCTGACTAGAGAACTGCTCCTGCTCCTTGCTCTCCCCACTCCTCATAACAGAGCTGTCCCCTCTTCTACCTCTCCTCATTGGGAATGCTGGCCCTACTCCTCACCATGGCCATGGGAGAGCTGGCTTTGCCCCTCACCTGAGGGGTGTGGTCCCAATAGCTTGGACCGACCAACTCAGCTACCACCCAAGCACACATCCAGGACTTTGAGTTGGCACTCCCTAGCATCTACCCATCGATGACCTGCTGTGACATGTGAAGAAACATGCCCTAAGGAACCATAGCTGCAGGAGTTCCATGACTTAGAGCAACAACAGGACACCTTACAGGCAATTTGGTAAGGGCCCAGCATTGATGGTATACCAAAGGCCAGAAACCTTGAACCTGACCAACAATACACTGCACGATGAACATTTGCAAGTAAAGCTGTTTAGACAAAAGAATATACTGTATGATACATGGCATTCCCCAAGGCCACTAAGGTGAATGAAGAGGTACTGGAGAGGAGGGCAAAATGGAGGAGCGAAGTGGACTTTGTTTTGTTCTGTTTGCTTCTTTATTGTTTGTTTGGTTTTTATTAATATTTTTATTTTTACTTTATTATTTCATTTTAAGTTTTTCTTTGGGGAGCACTACAAGGAAGAAGGGTAGAAATGGAAAGATGGGGAAATGAGTGGTTTGAGGGTGCATGATGTAAATTTCCCAAAGAACAAAAAACAACATACTTTTAGAAAAGGAAGAAGAAAAAGAGTAGGTCCCAGGCCTAGCAGTAGATGAGCAACACAAAAGCAAGTAAACAGTGTTTTCATAGAATATGCTTTATTTTGTTTGCTTATTATGCTTCCAATTTTCTGTTCTTATTGGTTTTATTTGTGTATGTTTGCGTGTGTGCTTCTTGTGTTATTTTTCTTTTCTTTTTAATTCTGTTTTTTTTTTAATTTGCCTATTTGTTTTCTAAAGAGAGAAAGAAGGCACAGAGTTGGAGGGGTAGGGAGATGGAGAAGACATAGGAGAAGATGGGGAAGGGGAAATCATACTCAGAATATATTATATCCATTTTTAGTATAAAAAAGGAATAAATTGGAAAAAGGAAACATGGGTTAATAATTTTAAAATAATGATGGGACAGTAGAAATATTAAGAAAAACAAGAAGTTAAAGGATCCCCTATCCAGCGGGCACCAAAATAAATATATAGTGATAACTTGTTACACAGCAAGAGAAAACAAAGACAGAACTTTTTTGGGGTTTGCTTAAACCCACAACTAATATTATTAAATACATAGAAAATGCTATTGATATTCCAGGAAAACAGATGCTGCAGGAAGTAGGAGACAATTATGTAGAAATATGGAAATCAATCAGCTAATAGATCAATAAGTTAGGAATGATGAGTATTAGTACTAAGAACAAATTAAGATTTTATAAGAAATGGGAAACACCAACCATGTGGCTCCATATTTTCATAGGATTACAAATGTAGATATTGATTTAGCCATAAATTATTATGTAACTATGTTAAGCAAATTGGTTGTAGAAAAGCAACATGGGGAATCAATGCAGTGTGTCCAATACTGACAAATCAAGAGACAGACAACACCTTTTCAAAATGTGGAATGTGAGCTAGAGGGGCTGAAGCTGACTCCTTCGAGAAGCTGTGGGTCAGGGGAAGGCATGAGATGAAATGGTACAGAGTTTGTAGGGTAAGACACTAACTACACAGTAAAAGGCAAATAAGCTTCCGCCACATTCAGCATTAAGTGGGACTGAAGGTGAGCCACCACAGACTGCTTACCTCCCTTTTAGAACTCTTGGTGTCAGTTGGTACTGTAGTTTGAATGACAATGGTCCCCATATGATGTTAGCAAGTGAGAAGCTGAGTGTAAATGTATAGGAGCACACCATTATATCATAGGTCCGCCTTAAAGTCTCCTTATTCCCCATAAATAATTTCAGCAGTAAAACAACAAGGAGATGTACTTCCAGTGTAAATTATTTAGGTGCAATTTTTTTAGCGGGGAGGGGGGGGCTGGGGTTTTTAAGTCAGGATTTCTCAGTGTAGCCTTGTCTGCCCTGGAACTCACTCTGTAGACCAGGCTGGACCTCAAACTTACAGAGTTTACGTGCAAATTTACAGAAGCCAAATTTTAGTAGCAATCATTAACCGACTGTCTTATTCAGTGTTCTACTGCCATAAAGAAACATCATGACCACAGCTCTTAGTCCCAGAAAGACAAGCATGGTATGAACTCATTCATAAGTGGATACTAGACATAAAGCAAAGGATAGCCAGCCTATAATCCATGACCCCAGAAAAGCTAGGTAACAAAGAGAACCCTAAGAGAGATCTACATGAATCCCTCTGGGAAGGGGAAATAGACAAGATCTCCTGAGAAAATTGGGAGCATTGGGGGAGGTGGGGAGGAGGAAGGGCAGAAAGGGAAGGGGAAGAGAGAAGGCAAGCAGGAAGAGGAATGTGAGGAAATAGGAGGGTCGAGATGGGGGAAGGACAGAGAGGGAGAGCAAGGAGAGAAACATCCTGATTGAGGGAGCCATTAAGGGGCTAGTAAGAAACTTGACACTAGGGAAATTTCCAGGAATCCACAAGGATGATCCCAGCTAAGACCCTAAGCAATAGAGGAGAGGTTGCCTTTCCCCACAATCAGATTGATGATGACCTTAATTGTCATCACAGAAACTTCATCCAGCAACTGATGGAAGCAGATGCAGAGATCCACAGCTAGCACTGGGCTGAGCTCCCAGGGTCCAGCCAAAGAAAGGGAGGAGCGATAATATGGAGCAAAGGGGTCAAGACCATGATGGAGAAAGCCACAGAAACAGCTGACCTGAGCTAGTTGGAGCTCACTGACTCTGGACTGTCAATGGGGAAATCTGCATAGGCCCACACTAGGCCCTCTGAATGTGGGTGACAGTTGTGTGACAGGGACTGTAGGTGGGACCACTGGCAGTAGGACCAGGATTTATCCTTAGTGCTTGAACTGGCTTTTTGGAGCCAATTATCTTTGGAGGTATACCTTGCTCAGTCTAGATACATGGGGGAGGTCATTGGTCCTGCCTCAAAGTCATGTACCGGACTTTGTTGACTCTTCATGGGAAGCCTTACCCTCTCTGAGGAGTGGATGGTGGGTGGGGTGGGTGGAAGGTTGGGGGAGCGGGGAGAGGGCAAGGAGAGAGAATTGGGATTGGCATGTAAAATGAGAAAAGATTGTTATAAATAAATAATAAAAGCACTTAATTGGGGGCTTGCTTACAGTTTCAGAGGTTTAATCCATTTTCATCATGGTGGGGACCATGGTGGCATACAGGAAGACATGGTACAGAAAAGTTGAGAGTTCTACATTCAGATCCACAGACAGGAGGAGGAGAGAGCCACTGGGCCCGGTGGGCTTCTGACACCTGGAAGCCCACCTTTAGCGGCAAACTTCCTCCAACAAGCCATGTCTCCCAATCCTTCTGACTTGTGTGTGTATGTGTATATACATTCAATGATTTTTATTTTGAACATTCCATACATAATAATAATGAAGTTTTATCACATCTATGCCCCATATCTCCTCCAACTCCTACCTTACATTTCAAACACGGCCTTTACCCCAACTTCAATTCTATAATCTTTTTTGAAAACATACTAAGTCCAGTTAGTCTGGCTTACATGTGTATGGGTGTGGGGCCCTTTACTGAAGCCTGGGAAACCTACAAGTAGGTTTCAAAATCTTCAAAAAAAAATCTTCAAAAATGGAAGATTCCCCCCTCCCCCAGAAACAATGCGTTGCCAATTCAGTAAGTGGTGATGCCTGGATGTCAACTACCCCATCTCTGCTGAGGGACTTTTGCTGATATGATCTTGTGCACATCTTATGCAGATAAAGACACTGCTATGAGCGAGCATTTATGCAGTACATCATTAGCGATCTTTTATAGATGGGCCTGAATCCAGTTTACCAGTATTTTACTGAGAATCTTTATATATCTATCCATCAGGGAGATTGGCTTGTAATTATATTTTCTTCAATGTCTTTATCTGGTTTTAGTACCATTATAATACTAACTTCATAAAGTGAGTTTGGCAGCCTTATTTTCTTCTCTATTTGATGGAATAACAAGTAAAATTTGTGCCAATTCTTTGATGTTCTGCTAGGGCTCTACAGTAAATCCTTGGGAAAAGGAGCCTTTTCACTTGGGAGAGTTTTTGTTATTACTTCAATACCATCTCTGGTTATGGATCTATTTAATTAGTTTTTATCATTTTGGTGTTACTTTTATATATGTTGCTTGAATCTAGGAATTTGTGCATTTCTCTTAGATTTTCCTGTTTTGTGGAATATGAATTATTTAAAAGTATTATATTTAAAGTATTTTTTTTTGAGACAGCGTTTCTCTGTAGCTTTGGAGCCTGTCCTGGAATTAGATCTTGTAGACCAGGTTGGCCTCGACCTCAAAGAGATCTATCTGCCTCTGCCTCTCAAATCCTGGTATTAAAGGCGTGTGTCACCACCACCTGGCTTTCGTGTTTATCTTTCAAAGAACCAACTGTTTCCCTCATAGATCTTATCTTGTGGTTCTGCTTCATTAATTTCAATACTGATTTTTGGTTCTTTCTTCTCCTCTATTGTTTTTGCTGCTTAGTTTGGTTTTCTTGTCTTTCCAGAGCTTTCACGTGCATCGTTATACTATGAAATTGAGACAGGGCTGGAGAGATGGCTCAGTGGTTAAGAGGACTGGTTGTTCTTCCAGAGGACCAGGGTTCAATTCCCAGCAACCACATGGTGGCTCACAACCATCTGTAATGAGATCTGGTGTCCTCCTCTGGCATGCAGGCATACATGGAGGCAAAATGTTGTATACATAATAAATAAATAAATCTAAAAAAAAAGAAATTGAGACGGTTCACCTATCTGACGCAGGCACTTAGCATTATAAACTTTTCTCTTAGAACTGCCTCCATTGTGTCCCATAGATTTTTGCATGGTGTGCTTTTATTTGCTTTCAATTCTATGAACTTTAAATTTTCCTTTCTAAATTCTTCATCAACACAATTATCATTTAATTGCGTAGTGTTTGGTTTGCTTGAATTTTTGTACTTTCTGCGGTTTTCATTGATGTTGACATCTGGCTTTATCCCATCATAGTCAGATAGAATACAGGATGTTATTACATTTCTCCTGTTTGTTGAGACTTGGTTGGTGTCTTAATATGTGATTAGTTTTGTAAAGCACTCCATGGGCTGCTGAGAAGAATGAGTGGTTTTTTTTCATATTCTTTTATTTTTCGTTCAAAAAATTTACACTTCCTCCCCTTCTCCCAGTCCCCTTCTGCTTCCCCACTACCCTTCCTCCCTCCATCCCGACCTAGGAAGGTGTGCATCCATATGGGCTAGGTTCCCAAAAAGCCAATGCATGCAGAAAAGATAGGTCCCAGTGCCGTTATCATTGGCTTCTCAGTCAGCCCCCATTGGCAGCCACATTCAGAGATTCCGGTTTGATCATATGCTCATTCAGTCCTGATCCAGCTGGATTTGGTGAGCTCCCATTAGATCAGGCACACTGTCTTGGTTGGTGGACCAGCCTCTCCCGGTCCTGATTTCCTTGCTCATCTTCTCCCACCTTCTGCTCTTCGACTGGACCTTGGGAGCTCAGTCCATTGCTCTGATGTGAATGTGGGTCTCTGTCAGAATGAGTATTTTTTAGCGTTTTGGAAGAAGGTTATAGATGTCTGTTAGGTCTTTTTGATTTATGATATCATTTAACACCATTGTTTCTGTGTGTTGTGTTTTTCCAGATGACCTATCTGTTAGTGAGAGTAGTCTCTGTTCGTCAGTCACTACCACTCTGCTGGAGTTAATCTGTGTTTTCTTCATCTTGCATTTTTAAAAATTATACTGAATCTTCCTGTGTTTGGTGATAATCATTAGGGTTGTAAAATCTTATTGCTTAATTGTTATTTGGTAAATATGAGTTGACTTTCCTTATCTTCTGACTGGTTGTGGTTTGAAATTTATTTTGTAAAATATTAGAATAGCTACACTTACTTGTTTCTTAGTCCCCGTTGCTTGGAATAATTCTTCCCACCTTTTGCCCTAAGGTTGTGTATACCATTGATGATGAGTTATGTGTTGGTTTTAGTTTTATTTTGTTCTGTTCTTCAGTTTTTGTTTTTTTCAAGTAGGAAAATGATAGATCCTGTTTTCTAGTTCCATCTATACTTCTGTATCTTGTTATTAGATAATTGAAACAATTGATATTCAAATTTATTTTGGAAAGTTGTGTGTTATTTCCTCCCATTCTATTGATCTGTGGTGATATTTTTAGACCTCCATGCTAGATATCTTTATGTGAACATGACATAAGCTAAGGTCACGTGAAAGGAGGAAACCTCGATTGAGGAAACACCCTACAAGATGAGCTGTACAAAAGCCAGTACGGCATTTTCTTAATTAGTGATTGGTGAGGAAAGACCCAGACCATTGTGGGTGTTGCTACCCCTGGGTTCTATAAGAAAACAGGCTGAACGAGATATAGACAGCAAGCTCGTAGGTAGCACTGCTCCATGGCATCTGTATTGTTTTTAGCCTCCAGGGTCCTGCCCAGTTTGAGTTCCTGTCCTGACTTTTTTCAATGCTGAACAATAATATGAAAGTGTAATCTGAATAAACCCTTTCCTCCCAAGTGTCTTTGGTCATGGTGTTTCATCACAGCAATGATAACCCTACTAAGACAACTTCTTTTGGTCAGCTCTCTTAATGTTTTATTTATCTCCCTATGGCCTTTTAGCTATGTTTATCTTTCTCTTAAGACTGAAGAATTCTTTCCAGGATTCTCTATATAGCTGGCTTAGTATTTATAAATCCCTTTAATCTGTTTTCATCCTGGAATGTTTTTATTTCTTCTCCCTTTTCAAATAGTGTCTGGATATAATGGTATGGGGCGACAATTATCTTTCAGAACTTGGAATATATCTTCCAAACTCATCTAACTTTAAGTGTTTCTAGCATGGAATAAGGTGTTATTCTGATGGGCCGGCCTTTATAAGGGGCTTCCTTCTCTCTTGAAGCTTTTAATAACCCTTCTTTATTCTACATTTTAAGTTTTTTATTTTCATTTCATGTGCATTGGTGCTTTGCCTGCATGTGTGTCTTTGTGAGGGCATCATATTCCCTAGAACTAGAGTTACAGACAATTGTGAACTGCTGTGTGGGTGCTGGGAATTGAACCCAGGTCCTCTAGAAGAGCACCAAGTGCTATTAACCACTGATTTATCTCTCCAGCCCCTATTCTGTGATTTTTTAACATTGTAACTATAAAAAATATATCATGAGGAGATTGGTTTGTTGTTGTTGTTTTCTGGCCCTGTCTACTTGGAGTTCTATAGACCCCTTGTGCATATAGTCATATATTTCTCTAGGTGTGGGTGTTTTTCTATGATCTTATGGAAAATGAACTCTAGAACATTGGCATGGTGTTGGTATTCTTCTCCTTCTTCTATGCCCATAATTGAAAAGTTAGGTCTTTTGATGTTATCTCAGAACTTTCCCACGTTCCACTCATGGATTTTTAGTAATTTATTATGTACCTTTACAGAGTTATCTATACCTCTACCTTATCTTTGAGCCCCAATATTCTTTTTTCCACATGACCCATGCTTTTGGTGTACCTTTCCACTGGGGCACTCTTCTGGCTTATTGGACATTGGCTTTTCTAAAGTAAGTTCTTTTTATTTTCATATTTTGTATTGACTTGTTTATTTCATCTATCTCTCTGCTTTTGTTCTCTAGGAGTGTATTCATGTCTTCTGAAGTTGTTTTAACAGAACTGTAATTTTTCCTTTGAGTACCTCATCTAGACGTTCTTCCAGGTCATCCTCACTGGGGTCATTATTATAAGATTAGTAATTTTGAGAGGAGACATGTTGCTGTGGATTTTCATTATATTTTGGTTTCTGTACTTGTATTTGCAATCTGGTTGAGTGGAAGTGTGAACTTGGGGCTGATGGTCTCAGGATTGTTTGCACGCATGGCAGCGCCAGGAACAAGGAGAACAATGGGAATATAGGCTAGAGGCTCAGCGTCTTGTAGTTACTTACTTGTTTTCACTGAGAGCTAGTGGATGGCAGAAGTTTGGAGTGAGAGCTCGTCGTCATGGTTCCTTCTATGGGAACAGCAGTAATTTAGTAGGTGCTAGGGTATGAGGACTGATTACCTGTCCAGACTGGGAGGTGAGGTGATGGGAAAAGTTTGGGATGAGTTCTCAGATTCCACAGGCCAGCTGATACAAAAAGTAGAAGGTGGCAGAAGTTTGGTCCAATTGCTCAGGCTCTAGGGGATCCCTCGTCTGTCATTGCCAGGAGCAGAGGGGAGGGCTGTGTATATATAAAGTTTTAATCTTCAAGTCATCTGTTAGAAGTATGAGCACATCAGTAGGCTTAATTTGCTAAGATCTAGTCTAAGCACACTGTTTTCCTTCCTTTTTCCATGTCTCTATATATTGTGAATTTTAAATAAATATACTTTTTCCAGAATCAAAAATTATAAAACTCATATGGTATCCTATTAACATGCAAATTTTAAGTTTTAAGCATCAATGTTAAAATCAATTTAAGTAATTAAGACTTTTTAGTGGACACCAAAGATCATTGTAAATGATATATATATACTGACACAGAAGGAGGCTTAAGGCAACTTATTTTATACTTAAAACCTTTAAAAATACTCAGTTATCATTGTTATTATATGTGTAAATCTATTTCACAAAAGAAATCATTAGAAATGTGAAATGTATTTAATTGTGTTATTTGCAAATACTGTGGAAAATTACTTAATATTTAATGTAATTATATCTATGTGATAAGACAGTGGCAGTTTGAATGAGAAACATCCATCATAGGTGCATGAATTTGAACACCTGGTCACCAGTTGGTGACAGCCTTTAGGAAGAATATGCAACCTTTAAGAAGTACAGATTTGTTTGAGAAAGTGCATCACTGGCGGTGGCATTTGAGGGCTTGTTGCCACACCCTGCTCTCTCTGCTCTTACGATTTATGTGACATTGAAATTGCAGTTGCTCAGCTACCTGCTCCAGCCACTCCTACTACCCTATGCCTCTACAGACTCCCCACTCTGGACCACAAGCCTAAGGGATGTCTTCCCTCTACAGGTTGCTTTTGGTCATGGCATTTTATCACAGAAACAGAAAAGTAATGCAAAAATAACCACTGGATTTTAAAGCTAGGCATGAGGCTCAGGCTTTTAATATCAGCATTCCTGAGGCATGGGCAGGTAGATCTCTGTTGGATGTCAGCCCAATCTTTATAATAAGTCTTAGGCCAATAGTGGCTGAACAGTGATACCTTTTCTCAAATAATAATTATTACTATTGCTATTAGATTATTCTAATAATTTGTGTATATTTATAATATTAATGTGTAAAGTAGCATAAAATAATAAATAAGTTATGAAAATTTTGAAAGTTATCTACTCGTTTGTTATTACAACTTTAATAATGAAAAAGTATGAAGATGATAGAAAAATTATGAAAAAATTGAATATACTATTGCTTGACCTTTGGATAAAGAAAAACTTGCTATATTTAGAAACCTTGAAATTATTCAAGAAATTAGATAATTCAACAAAGAGCAAATATATGATTCTTTTTTTTTTCAGGCAGATTCTGACTACATAGTTCACACAGTCATCAAACTTGTTATCCTTGCACCTCAGTCTCCCAAATGCTGGGAGGTTGGTTTATATTAGCATGCCTGGCACCCATGACTGATATTTTTACATTTAATCATGATACTGTACACAAACATAAAGAAAATTATTTCTCATATAAAAACTAAAGACAACATGAATTTAGTAAAAACAAAAAATAAGATATTCAGGCTATTGTATGAAGAGTAATCTATAGTTATGTATATAGTAATCCATAGTTGTATGAATTATAATCCATAATACTCTATACAGTTGTATGAACAGTAACTTCTTTTTTGTTTTTCTAATAAATTTATTTGTGTGTTTGTTTTGTATTCCAGCTGCAGTTTCCCCTCCCTCCTCTCCTACCAGTCCCTCCCCCACCTGCACTCTGTCACTACTGCCCAAATCCACTCCTCCTCCTTTTCATTTAGGAAAGGACTGGTCTCCCATGAGTATCAACACAACATGGCATATTAAGTTGCAGTAAGACTAAGCACTTCCCCATGTATTAAGGCTGGGCAAGGTAACCTGGTACGAAGAGTAGGGTCCCAAAAGTCAGCAAAAGAGTCAGAGATAGCCCCTGTTCCCACTGTTAGGAGTCCCACAAGAGGACCAAGCTACACAATTATAACATATATGCAGAGTGTCTAGGTCAGTTCCTGCAGGCTTCCTGGTTGTTGGTTCAGTTTCTGTGAGCCCATATGAGCCCAGGTTAATTGATTCTGTGGGTTTTCTTGTGGTGTCCTTGACCCCTCTCGCTCCTACTTTCTCCTCCATTTCTGCAGGATTCCCCAAACTCTGTTTAATGCTTGACCATGGGTCTGCATCTATTTCTATCATGACGACGGGGCTAGGCACCAAGCCAGACATAGAAGATAGCCAGTTCAGGCTGTATACCTGCTATTGCTAGGAGTCTAAGCTTGGGCCTTCCTTCTAGATCCCTGGAGATTCCATTGTGCCACGTTTTCACCTGAACACCAAATGTCCCCACTTTTCCAGTAGTCTCTTTCAGCAGTCACCCCCTCCATCACTCCTAACCTGATCACTCAAGTTCCCATCACCACCCACCCTCAGTTCATTTGCAAAATCTCTTCTATTTCCCCTTCCCAGAAAGATCTGGGTGTCCCCCCGCCCAATAAAGCTTCCTTGTTACCTAACCTCTCTGGGGCTGTGGATTGTAGCATGGTTATCCCTTATTTTACCGCTAATATCTGTTTATGAGTAAATACCATGATTGCTTTTCTGGGTCTTGGTTACCTCACTCAAAATGATTTTCTCTAATTCCATCTATTTGCCTTCACATTTCCTGTTTTCCTTGTTTGTAACAGCTGAGTAATACTCAATTGTCTGAATTACCACATTTTATTTATGCATTCCTCAGTTGAAGGACATCTAGATTGTTTCCAAGTTCTGTCTATTACAAATAAAACTGCTATGAACATCGTTGAGCAAGTGTCCTTGTGGTATGATAGAGTGGTATAGCTGGGTCTTGTGGTACTTTGATTCCCAGTTTTCTGAGAAACCACCATCCTGACTTCCGAAGTGGTTGTACAAGTTTGCCCTCCCACCAGCAATGGAGGAGTGTGTCCCTTGCTCCACATCCTCTCCAGCGTAAGCTGTCATTGTTTTCGATCTTAGCCATTCTGACAGGTGTAAGGTAGGATCGCAGAATTGTTTTGTTTTACATTTCTCTGATGGTTATTGATGTCGAACAATTCTTTAAGTGTTTCTCGGCCACTTGAGATTATTCTGCTGAGAATTCTCTCTTTAGATCTGCACCCCATTTTTTAATTGGATTATTTGTTTTATTGATATCTAGTTTCATGTGTTCTTTATATATTTTGTTAAATCAGCCTCTGTCAGATGTGGAGTTGGTGAAGATTTGTTCCCATTCTGGAAGCTGCTGTTTTATCCTATTGATGGTGTTCTTTGCCTTACAGAAACTTTTCAATTTCATGAGGTCTCATTTATTAATTTTCATCTTAGTGCCTGTGCTAATTGGTGTTCTGTTGAGGAAGTAGTCTCCTGTGCCAATGCATTCAAGATTATTTCCCACTTTCTCTTCTATCGGTTTCAGTGTATCTGGATTTATGTTGAGGTCTTTGATTCACTTGGACTTGAGTTTTGTGCAGAATGATAGATATGGATTGATTTGCATTCTTCTACATGAAGACATCCAGTTAGACCAGTACCATTATTGAAGATTCTTTTTTCCATTGTATAATTTTGGCTTCTTTGTCAAAAAACAAGTGTCCATCGGTGTATTAATTTACACCATGGTCTTCATTTTGGTTCTATTGATTCACTTGTATGTTTTTATGCCAATACCATCCTGTTTTGGGGGGTTTTTTGTTTGTTTGTTTTTTTGTTTTTGTTTTTTCTTTAGGTCTATAGCAGAGCTTAAAATCAGGGATGGTATACCTCTGAATGTTCTTTTATTATACAAGATTGTTTTATCTATCTTGGATTTTTTTTGTTTTTCCACATGAAGTTGAGTATTGCTCTTTCAAGGTCTGTAAAGAATTGTGTTGGAACTTTGATGGGAATTGTATTCAATCTGTAGATTATTTTTGGTAAGATTACCATTTTTACTATATTAATCCTACAAATCCAAGAGCATGGGATATCTTTCCATCTTCTGATATTTTCTTCAATTTCTTTCTTCAAAGATTTAAAGTTCTTGTTGTACAGGACTTTCATTTGCTTAGTTAGAGTTACACCTAGACATTTTATTATTTAAGGCTATTGTAAAGGATGTTGATTCTCTGATTTCTTTCTCTGTCTGTTTATTGTTTATATGTAGGAGGCTACTGATTTGTTTTGAGATTTGTATCCAGTCACTTGATTAAAGGTGTTTATCAGCTGTAGGAGTTCTCTGGTAGAGTTTTTGGGGTCACTTGTATATACTAACATATCTTCTGTGAATAATGATACTTTGACTTTTTCATTTCCAATTTGCATCCCCTTGATTTCCTCTGGTTGTCTTATTGCTCTAGTTAGAACTTCAGGTACTATATTGTATAGGTATGGAGAGAGTGGACAACCTTGTCTTCTTCCTGATTTTAGTGTAACTGCATTGAATTTTTCTCTATTTAATTTGATATTGGTAATTAGTTTGCTGTATATTGCTTTTGTATGTTTAGGTAAATAAAATAATCCCTTTTATTTCTGATCTCTCCATTATTTTTTTTAATTTTTATTAATCTCTTTTAATCTTATTTTACATACCAATCCCAGTTTCCACTCCCACCTCTCTTCCCTCTCCCTCCACATTCCCCCTCCCCACTCTACCCCCATACACTCTCAGAGAGGGTAAGACTTCCCATGGGCAGTCACCAAAGTCTATCACATTGCTTTGAGACAGGACTAAGTCCCTCCCCCACTATATCTAGGCTGTGCAAGATATCCCTCTGCAAAATGCAAATCATAACAACTCTGAGATATCATCTTACATCAGTCAGAATGGCTAAGATCAAAAACACCAATAATAACTTATGCTGGGGAGGATGTGGAGTAAGGGGAACACTCCTCCATTGCTGGTGGGAGTGCAAACTTGTACAGCCACTTTGGAAATCAGCATGGCAGTTTCTCAGAAAACTGGGAATCAACCTACCTCAAGTCCCAGCAATACCACTCTTGGGCATATAACTCAAAGAATGCTCAATCATACTGTAAGGACATTTGCTCAACTATGTTCATAGCAGCATTATTCATAATAGCCAGAACCTGGAAACAATCTAGATGCCCCTCAGCCAAAGAATGGCTAAAGAAAATGTGGTACATTTACACAATAGAGTACTACTCAGTGTAAAAAACAATGACTTCTTGAAATTTGCATGCAAATGGATGGAACTAGAAAAAAAAACATCCTGCATAAGGTATCTCCAAGGCTTCTTATCATTAAGGGGTTTTAGATTTTGTCAAAGGGTTTTCCAGCATCTAGTGAGATAACCATGTGTTTTCATTTTTCTTTCTTTATATGGCACATTACACTGCTAGATTTTAATATGTTGAAACATCCCTCCATCTCTGGGATGAAGTATACTTGGTTACGGTAGATGATATTTCTGATGTGTTCTTGGATTCAGTTTGCCAGTATTTTTTAGTATTTTTGCATCAATGTTGTTGAATGAAATCCAGAAATTGATCTGTAATTCTCTTTCTTTGTTGAGTCTTTGTGTGGTTCAGGTATCAGGGTAACTGTGGCCTCATAGAAAGAATTTGGTAATGTTCCTGTTTTTATTTTGTGGAATAATTTGAAAAGTATTGGTATTAGCTCTTCTTTGAAAGACTGGTACAATTCTGCACTAAAAGCATCTGGCCTTGACCTTTTATTCTTTCTTTTATTTTCCCCCCTTGGAATGCTCTTAAAGACTGCTTCTGTTTCCTTGTTGATCAGCCTATTTAAATTGTTTATTGATCTTGATTTAACTTAGAAGTGGTATCTATCAATAAATTTTGAACATTTCTTTTAGATTTCCAGTTTTGTGGAGTACAGGTTTTTGAAGTATGACCTAATGAGTTTCTGTATTTCCTTGGAGTCTGTTGTTATATCCCTCTTTTTGTATCTGATTTTGTTCATTTGAATATTCCCTTGGCCTTTCAGTTAGTTTGGATAAGGGTTTGTCTATTTTGTTGATTTTCTCAAAAACCCAACTCTTTGTTTCATTAATTCTTTGTATTGTTCTCTTTGTTTCTATTTTATTGATTTCAACACTCATGATTATTTCCTGCCATCTATTCCTCTTAGGTTTGTCAGCTTCTGTTTGTTCTAGAACTTTCAGGTGTGCTATCAAGTCACTAGGATGAGATCTCTCCAAATTCTTTATGAAGGCACTTAGTGCTATAAACTTTACTCTTACCACCACTTTCATTGTGTCTCATAAGTTTGGGTATGCTGTGCATTCATTTTCATTGAATTCTAGGAAGTCTTTAGCTTCTTTATTTTTTTTTCTTTGACTCAGTGGTAACTCAGTAGAGAGTTTTCAGTTTCTGTTGTTCTTTTGTTGTTAAAACCCAGGTTTAATCTATGGTGGTCTGATAAGATACAGGAGGTTATTTCAATTTTTTGTATCTGTTGAGACTTGCTTTGTAGCTGAGAATATAGTAAGTTTTGGAGAGGGTGCTGAGAAGGTATATTCTTTTGTGTCTCGGTGAAATGGCCTGCAGATAGCTTTTAGGTCCATCTGAGTCATAACCTCTGTTAGTTCTGCTATTTTTCTGCTTAGTTTCTGTCTGGATAACCTACCCATTGAAGTGTAAAAGTCTCCCACTATTATTGTGTGGTGTTTGAGGTGTGATTTAAGATTGAGTAATGTTTCTTTTAAGATGTGGGTGTCCTTACTGTTGGGCCATAGATGTTCAGAATTAAGACATCATCTTGGTGGATTTCTTATTTTGATGAATATGAAATGCCCTTCTCCATCTATTTTGGTTAATTTTGGTTGGAAGTCTGTTTTGCTAGATATTAGGATAAAAGCTTGTTTCTTAGGTACATTTGGTTGAAAAATCTTTTTTCAACCCTTTACTCTGAGGTAATGTCTATCTTTGATGTTGTATTTCCATTCTTTGGGTTTTGCTAGTGTGAGATTACCTATTGTCTGTGCTCTTGTGGGTGTACCTAACTTCCTGGGGTTGCAGTTTTCCTTCTAGTATCTTCTGTAGGGCTGGATTTATGGAAAGATATTGTTTAAATTTGACTTTGTCATGAAATATCTTATTTTCTCATCTATGGTGATTGACAGTTTTGCTGGTTATAGTAGTCTGGGATGGTACTGAGGATCTCTTAGAATTGCTCGGTGAGATCAGTCCAGTCCTTTCTGGATATTAAGATCTCCATTGAGAAGTTGGGTGTGATTCTAATAGGTCTGCCTTTATATGTTATTTGACCTTTTTCTCTTGCTTCTTTTAATAGTCTTTCTTTGTTCTGTATGTTTAGTGTTGTGATTATTGTGTGGTGAGGGAATTTTCTTTTCTGATCTAATCTATTTGGTGTTAAGTAAGTTTTCATATGTTTATAGGCCTGTCTTTACTTAGTTTGGGAAATTGTTTTCTTCTATGATTTTCTTAAATATATTCTCTGGATTTTTGAGTTGACTTTCTTCTCTTTCTTTTCTTCCTATTATTCTTATATATAGTCTCTCCATAATGTTTCAGATTTCCTGAATTATTTGTGTTAGGAATTTTATTTAGATTTCATATTTTCTTTGACCAATGAATCTTTTTCCTCTAATGTGTCTTCAATTTTTGTAGGAAACTGCTTGTTTGTTCCTGACTGCCCAGACTGGAAACAACCACACAGAAACTGTATTAATTAAATCACTGCTTGACCTATTAGCTCTAACTTCTTATTGACTAGCTCTTATATCTTAATTTAACCCATTTCTACTGATCTATGTGTTGCCATGTGGCAGTGGCTTACTGCCAAGATTCCAGCTCATCTGTCCCTGGAGGCAGCCATATGGCTTCTTCTGACTCCACATTCTTTTTCCCAGCATTCAATTTAGTTTTCTCCGCCTATGCCTATTCTGCCCTGCACAGGCCCAAGACAGTTTCTTTATTCATTAACCAATAAAAGCAGCACATATACAGAAGGACTTGCTACACCATTCAATATCTGAGAGTCTCTCTTCTATCTCTTGCATTCTGATGGCAATCCTTACATCTTTCTTTAGTTCCAATTCACTTACCCAAATTTTCCATTTTCAGGATTCCCTCCATTTGTGTTTTCTTTATTGCTTCTCTCTCTATTTTCAAGTCTTGAACAGTTTCATTTATCTGTTCGTTTGTTTTCTCTTGACTTTCTCTTAGGGATTCATTGATTTCTTCCATATTTTTATCTTTTCCTCAATTTCTTTAAGGGAGTTCCTCATATTGTCTTTAAGTACCTCTATCATCTTCATAAAGTAATGTTTAAGGTCATTTTCTTGTGCTTCAGCTGTGTTGTATTGCTCAGGTTTTGTTGTTGTAGGATATCTAGACTCTGGTGATGACATATTGCCTTTTCTGTTACTGATTATGTTCTTACAGTGATATTTAGGCATCTAGATTTGGGATAATTTTAGGTCTAGGGGTTGATTCCAGCATTTATCTTCATTGGATGTGTGTTTTGTTTCTTAGTTTCTCTTTCTTCTCTGGTCTTACAGCCTAAATGGCCAAGGGTTCTGGTGACTATCATGTTGTTAGGTCCTGTAGGGTGTCCCCTCTTGGGTTTGGGGAGTTAGGGATCCCAAGATCTGGCCTAGCCTCTGGTAAAACCAAAGTTTTCTTCCAAAGTTGTAGACCAGGATATGGAGTTCAGGGGAGAGGTTCTAGCCTGGGGCCCTTAGATCTGAGTCTGTACTCTGGGGTTCCTAGGACCAGCCTGGTCTCCAATATAGCTGTTGATGCTGGAGTCCCCAGATCCCTAGTAAAACAGAAGTCTTCTTCTAAAGTTTTAGACCAGGATATGAAGCTGGGGATTGGAGGTAGAGGGCTATGCAATCAGGGGTTGTTGGACAGGCTTAAAAGGGATTTTGTGGGCAGTGTCTTACCTGGAGTTCCTAGAACTATCATGGCCTTCCATAAGGCTTCTGGGTGGCTGTGGGCCCTAGTATGGATCCCAGGAGAGGTGCTACAATCTGGAACTGCTGAGAAGGCTTTAAGGAATGTTAGTGGGCAGTGGGCAGTGTCTTATCTAGGGTCCCTAGATCCAGCCTAGCCTCTGGTAAAGCAGCAGTCTTCTAAAGTTGTAGATCAGGATATGGAGCTGGGGGGCGGGGGTGCAGTCTGGGATTGTTGGGCAGGCTTAAAGGGGTATTGTGGTCAATGGGCAGTGTCTTACCTGGGTTCCAGGACAGTAGTAGTAACCTTTCTTTTGTTCAAACTGAAATATACACTGAAATTAGGCCTCTTGTAAGTATAGGTATACATTTTATATGAAACCTGCATAGTGTTCACATATGTACACCTATATACAAACATGTACTTTCTTTACATAACTACTAATCACTGATTAAATATAATCAGTTTTGTAAGTCTATACTACAGCACTCAATTCTATGAAAATTCTTTTCTAAAAATGTAAACTACTTGAGAAAAATAAGAAAGTTATGTATTAATACAAGTACTGGGACAAACATTACCTTACAATGGGAAATCCTACACTCAATTAAAATTGTACTTGAAATCTGTCAAAATAATCACTAAGGGATAGTGAGGTGGCTCAATGTTTAATGGTGCTGGCCATCAAACCTGATAACCACAGTTTATTCCCTGGAGACCACACTAAAAATTGTTAACAAAAATTAGATTTCTAATGCTGATGGGGGATGTAATGGGTGATGTCTTTCTTATTTTTGATTTTCTGATATTTTTTACATATCCTCTTAATGAATGCTTTTGTTTTCATAATTGAGAGTAAAAAACATTTCCTTGATCTTTTAAAACCGGCCATTTAACATCAGTGTATTAGAGGAAAGAAATGCAAAGGAAACAATGAACAAATCCCTGTTCTTAAACAGTAGCACAAAGGAACAAGTAAAGAGACCATTAGAGGTATGGCTGTATATTGGGAGCTTGCTCAGTATTCAAGAGGACTTATTGCTCGTCCAAAGGACCTGAGTTCATATTTTAGCACACATGTCAAGCAGTTCACATCCACCTGTAGCTCCAGCTCCAGGGGACCTAGATTCTTGTGCATATAGGCACTCACATGCACATTTATACATATTTCAAAGATAATAAAAGTAATTTAAAAGTTTAGCTTTATGTAAAATATATTTTTGGTCAGAAGAGTGCCAAGAAAAACAATTTAATGAAATATCATCAAATAAGACAGCATTCTTAGTCTCCAAAACTCATATTTTAAAAATATCATCAAGACAATTACAAACAAAATGTCTTCCAGATAAAATGAAAAAAATTCAAATAATATTTACCAGATCTATATCATGAAAATGATCTTGGCTTTACAGTAGTAGAAAAAGCATGAGATAAATATATATACATATATATATATACATTTGAATTTAAAACATTTACAACTGGTAAAATGAATAAAAACAAAAACTCAAACTAAAAAATCATTTTTGAAATATTGCAGTTGGCAAATAGTCATTTTTTTAATTTTAGTTTTATATATTAATTAATTCTATTGTATGTATGTCGCCACAGGTCCTGTTTATTTAACAAGCTTTTGTCAGGACTCTTCAAAGGAGAAGAGGTGGCATTTTTGGCTTTTGATTTTCCCTAAGGAAAAGTTTTTCATTATTGTGGTGGTTTGAATAGGCTCATAAATTTGAATGTTAGTCCCCAGGGAGAGGCACTGTTTGAAAGAATTAGAAGGATTAGGAGGTATAGCCTTGTGGAAATAGGTATGGCCTTCTTGGAGGAAGTTTATCATTGACTTTGAGGTTTCATCTCAGGATGTAGAAATCTTGGTTTCTTTTCCAGTACCATGTCTGCCTGTGTGCTGCCATGTTCCCTGACATGATGAGAATGGATTAAGCCTCTGAAACTAAACAAGCCCCAAACTAAATGTTTTCCTTTATAAGAATTGCCTTGTTCATGGTGTCTTGTCATTGCAATAGAACACTGACTAAGACAACTATTATGGAGACTGGTGGCATAAAGTCAAGAATCATAGGATGAGTTTGTATCTGAAAATGGAGACTGGCTAATGGCTCTGTTACATTCCAAGTCCAAAGGCCTGAAGAAAGTTTGTAATCTTCCTACAAAGATTAGCAGGCTCCAGACACAAGCCCAGGAATATTAGTCCAGGAATATTTAAAGCTTTGGCTCAGTTCTGAAGACATAGAACCCCCAATGTCCTAGTTGGAGAGCCAGCAAGCAGTTGGAATGCTTTTTCATTCCATTTCATTTCAGGGATTTTTGTTCCATTCAAGCCTTCAGTAGTTCATCTAGCAGATGAACTGTTCATCTTACCCAAAAATCACCCTCACAGAAATACCAAATATATGATGTTCAAAAATCTGGGCACTCTGTGGATTACTCGAGTTACCGTTTAAACTGATAATCACTCATGTTATTTTGTTAGCACATCTCATCCTTATGAGGGCATTAGTCATTGGATCAGACCCTACTCTACTTCAGTTTGACTCCGCATTATCTGGATTACATCTACACAGACTCAGTTTCCCCATAAGGTTACATTCACAAGCATAACAGAGAGAACTTCAGTATCTCTTGGAAAGGATGTAATTCAACTCAAAGCAAATATTCACAGCTGGAAGCTGATGGGATTGATAGCAAAGCACATTATCATGGATAGTGGATGCTTCCTAGAATCTTTTGAAAACTAGGACATAGAGGCCACTTACGTCACAGCCCTTGTCGGGTAGCACCAAGTCTAATGATTTTGAAAGATATTAGAGTAATTTTAACCCTAATACAAAATTTATTAGTTCCTATAATATTACCATTGTCGCCTCCAACCTAGAAAGTATTTTTCATTTTACAGCCAAGGTAGAAAATTGAGAAGGAAATGGCCAATAGTCAATGCAGTGTATACTATGGCACAAATGCTTTGGGAAATTGTTTGGCAGTTTCTTCTAAAGGTACAGCATAACATTTTCCCATGTCATGGAGTCTACAAAGGAAATGGGTACATCTGTTCCTTGCTTGACGCGTACAGGAGCACTGATAACTCTGCATACCAGAAGGAACTTACATTCCCACTAGTCAGAAACCAATAAATGCATAACGAGACATTCATACCGTAGAAAATTTCTCAAAATAAGGAAGAATGGACTAGTGCCACAGTCACAGCATGGGACACTTCATAACAGAACATGGAACAAACAGGGAGCAATGCGCACTTACATATAAATAAAGATCAGAGGTAAGGGGAGGAGACAGAACGACTGCATCAGTTGTTATTCCCAAGGGCAGTCACCAGCTGGGAAAGGTCACCAGGTCAGCAGGTCACTTTCTGTTGTGGTAGAAATAGGCTCTGACTTGCACTGAGAACGCTTATGTGCATGTGTTTGAGTATGGAATTTCATTAGGATGTGCACTAAAGGCAAGTCCAAGTACAGACTTGGAAAGAAAACTGAAGAGTCTGCAATGTACTGAATATATACCTATCTGAAGGAGAAATACAAATGGTTGGCAACATATGAAAAAAAAAATCATTTCCCTTCAGGAAAACACAAATCAAAACTACTAGATACCATCTCACTCCGATTAAAACAGCTATCACACTGGGCCCAGGTTGTCTGCGCTGCGATTGGCTGGCGCCTCTGGGCTCAATCTGACTCTTGGCGGTTAAAGCTACAGTTGGAAGAGGGCACCAGTGAAGATCCGGGAAAGGGGCGTTTAGTTTGACACCGCAGGGTTGAGACTGACAGACCATTAGGCAGTGGCCAAGTGTCAGTGACAGGGAGGCGGTGATCTCGCTGGGAGGGAGGCTGCCAGGCCGAGTTCCGAGGTCCCTGAGGCCTCAGAGCCTTCCCACTCCTGCCAGCCTCCGGAGCCCCCTCAGAGAGCCGGGCTTCACTTTGCGCGGACGCCTGCTGAGCTGCTACCATGAAAGAAGAGGTGAAGGGAATTCCTGTGAGGGTCGCACTGCGTTGTCGCCCCCTGGTCTCCAAAGAGATCAGTGAGGGCTGCCAGATGTGCCTGTCCTTTGTGCCTGGAGAGCCTCAGGTGGTGGTTGGTAATGATAAATCATTTACCTACGATTTTGTGTTTGACCCCTCTACTGAGCAGGAAGAGGTCTTTAATACAGCAGTAGCTCCACTCATAAAAGGCATATTTAAAGGATACAATGCAACTGTCCTGGCCTATGGGCAGACTGGTTCTGGAAAAACCTATTCAATGGGAGGCGCATACACTGCGGAGCAAGAACATGAATCAACTATTGGGGTCATTCCCAGGGTAATACAACTTCTCTTCAAAGAAATTAATAAAAAGAGTGACTTTGAATTGACTCTGAAAGTGTCTTACTTGGAGATTTACAATGAAGAAATTTTGGACCTTCTATGTCCATCTCGTGAGAAAACTCAAATAAATATCCGGGAGGATCCAAAGGAAGGCATAAAGCTTGTGGGACTCACGGAGAAGACTGTGCTAGTCCCCTCGGATACTGTTGACTGTCTAGAGCAGGGCAACAACTCCAGGACTGTGGCCTCCACGGCTATGAATTCCCAGTCATCTCGATCTCATGCCATCTTTACGATCTCCATAGAACAAAGAAAGAAAAATGACAAAACCAGCAGTTTTCGTTCCAAGCTGCATCTTGTAGACCTTGCTGGATCCGAGAGACAGAAGAAAACCAAGGCTGAGGGAGATCGTCTGAGAGAGGGTATTAACATTAACCGGGGCCTCCTGTGCTTGGGAAATGTAATCAGTGCTCTTGGAGATGACAAAAAGGGTAGCTTTGTGCCCTACAGAGATTCCAAGCTGACTCGTCTGCTTCAAGATTCTCTAGGAGGCAATAGCCATACTCTTATGATAGCCTGTGTGAGTCCTGCTGATTGTAATCTAGAGGAAACATTAAATACCCTTCGCTATGCTGACAGAGCAAGAAAAATCAAGAACAAACCTATTGTTAATAGTGATCCCCAGGCAGCTGAACTTAATCATCTTAAGCAACAGGTCCAACAACTGCAGGTCTTGTTGCTACAAGCCCATGGAGGTACGTTGCCTGGAAGCATAAATGTGGAACCATCAGAAAATCTACAGTCGCTGATGGAGAAGAATCAGTCTCTGGTAGAAGAGAATGAAAAATTAAGTCGTGGTCTGAGTGAGGCAGCTGGTCAGACAGCCCAGATGTTAGAGAGAATCATCTTGACTGAGCAAGCGAATGAGAAAATGAACGCCAAGCTAGAACAACTCAGGCAGCATGCAGCCTGTAAAGTGGATCTGCGAAAGCTGGTGGAGACATTGGAAGACCAGGAATTAAAAGAAAACATAGAGATAATAGGCAACCTACAACAAGTGATTACTCAGCTGTCTGATGAAGCTCTTGCTTGCATGACTGCAACCATTGATACTGCAGTAGAAGCAGACACTCAAGTGGAAATCGGTCCAGATACGAGCAGGTCTTCTACTGCTTTCAGCGCTCAACATGCACTTCGTCAAGCTCAGATGTCCAAGGAGCTGATTGAGTTGAATAAAGAACTTGCGTTGAAAGAGGCACTAGCTAAGAAGATGACTCAGAATGGTAGCCAACTACAGCCCATTCACTTCCTGTACAAGGATAACATTAAAAATCTAGAGTTGGAAGTCTTCAGTCTACAGAAGGAAAAGGAAGAATTGGCTCTTGAACTTCAAACAACAAAGAAGGACGTCAACCAAGCCAAGTTGAGTGAGCACCGTCGCAAACGTCTCCAAGAGCTAGAGGGTCAAATAGCTGATTTGAAAAAGAAACTGCATGAACAGTCCAAACTTCTGAAGTTGAAGGACTCCACTGAGTATACTGTCTCCAAACTGAACCAGGAGATACGGATGATGAAAAACCAGAGAGTACAATTAATGCGTCAAATGAAGGAGGATGCTGAGAAGTTTAGACAGTGGAAGCAACAAAAAGATAAAGAGGTAATCCAGTTAAAAGAACGGGATCGTAAGAGGCAGTATGAGCTGCTCAAACTTGAAAGGATTTTCCAGAAACAGTCTACAGTGCTCAGACGTAAAACTGAGGAGGCAGCAGCTGCCAACAAACGTCTTAAGGATGCTCTCCTAAAGCAAAAGGAGGTTGCGGATAAACGGAAAGAGACTCAAAGCCGTGGGATGGAAGGCATTGCAGCTCAAATGAAGAATTGGCTTGGAAATGAAATTGAAGTTATGGTCAGTACTGAGGAAGCCAAATGGCATCTGAATAACCTTCTTGAAGATAGAAAGATCCTTGCTCAGGATATGGCACAGCTCAAAGAAAAAAAACAATCTGAAGACAATCCACCTCCTAAACTCCGAAGGCGCACATTCTCACTTGATGAAGTGCATAGTCAAGATTCAGAAACAGAAGATTGTGTTGCAAAGACGATTGAAAGCCGGGAGACTGAACTCAAGCTCAGGAATGCTCAGATTGCAGACCTCCAGCAAAAGCTCCTGGATGCTGAAAGCGAAGATAAGCCGAAAAAACGCTGGGAGAGTATTGCCACAATTAATGAAGCCAAATATGCCATAAAATATTTAATAGGAGAGCTAGTCTCCTCCAAAATACAGGTGAGTAAGCTTGAGAGCAGCCTAAAGGAGAGCCAGGCCAACTGTACTGACATGCAGAAGATGCTGTTTGAAGAGCAAAATCATCTTACTGAGATGGAGACAGGGTTAAAAGCTGAGCTGATCAAAGTGGAGCAACAGAACCAAGAAAAGGTGCTGTATCTTCTCAGCCAGCTGCAGCAATGCCAAATGGCGGAGAAGCAGCTGGAGGAGCCGGTTAGTGAAAAGGAACAGCAGCTGCTGAATACACTGAAATGTCAGGATGAAGAGCTTAGGAAGATGCAAGAAGTATGTGAGCAAAATCAGCAGCTTCTCCAAGAAAACAATGCTATCAAGCAGAAACTGACCCTCCTCCAAGTAGCCAGCAAACAGAAACCCTGTCTTCTGAAAACTATCCTTCAGTCCCCAGACTCTTCCTTTGAATATATTCCACCTAAGCCCAAACCTTGCCGAATTAAAGACAAATGCCCAGAAGAAAGCTTGGACATCGAGGAGCTACAATATTATTCAGCACATTCTGTGACCGAGCAGGAGAAAGACAGTGATGATTGTGCTGATGAGGAGTGGATACCAACAAAATTAGTTAAGGTGTCCAGGAAGAACACCCAAGGGTGTTCCTGCAAAGGCTGGTGTGGGAACAAGCAGTGTGGATGCAGAAAGCAAAGGTCAGACTGTAATGTGGTGTGCAGCTGTGACCCCACAAAGTGTCGGAACCGACAGCAGAGCCAGGATAACTTAGATGCTACTAAGCCCACCCAGGATTCTGAAAGTTCCTTTAAACTGGAAGACCCTACAGAGGTGACCTCAGGATTAAGCTTCTTCAACCCTGTCTGTACAACTCCCAGTAGCAAGATCCTAAAAGAGCTATATGATGCAGATGAGGTGCTGCTGGGCAGGCCTGCTTTTGTTCCTTCCTCTCACCACCCAGAACTGAGACCTTCAGAATCACAAGAAAATAAAGTCACAAGCAAGAAGAAGAAGCGAGCTCTAGCCAGCAATACCAGCTTCTTCTCTGGCTGTTCTCCTATACAGGAAGAGTCCCACTGAGAGGGTACTTAGCCATATGTTGGAGAGAACTAACTCACCTTCCTGATGACTGACTCATAGGACATGTGTCCCTAGCACAATCTAGCTCTTTCTTTGCAAGCAATTGAGTTGTCCCCTCATGAAGCAGAGGCCAAGATGTTCCTCTCTCATGGTCATGTCAGCTTACTGGAGGAGCCTCGTGCAGGATGGAGACCGGACTCAACTTCTTCACTGCACCTCAGGAGTGGGGCTGGGACTTTCAAATGCTCCATTCCAACTCTGGATTTTAACAGAAACTTCAACTGTCTGTCATGCTGCTAAAGTGAATGACACATTTTTAAATGTTTAGAAAAGAAATAAACCTTAGCTCATATACTTCTTAAAAAAAGAAAAAGAAAAAATATCACACTGGGTCCAATTAATACACATAATTAATACTTGTTAGTCCAAAAACAAAGATAAAAATAAGAGAAGGCACTAAACGATAAATAATTAGAAACTTGATAAAAATAAAATAAAAGCCATTATTTATCCTTCTTTATATTTTATGCTGGCACGACTTTCACAAAACAAAAACTAAAAAAGTTAGTGTTACATTTAATCTCATTACTAATGTCTAGACACATTGATATATACCTTTCCTTAAAGTTCATTTTTCTCCTGAAACATATCTCACTATACCTCACCAGTTGTCCATTCTAAGTTTTTTTAAAACAAAACTAAATGTCTAATTTATCTACAATGATAACTCTGTTAGTGTAACAGAATATTCAGAGGTATATAACGATATATTATGAATTCCAGGATATTCAGAGATATATCAAATTGCAGAGGTACAAAGATTGGTGTAAGACACACAGTCCTGTAAGATGATTGTGCTGTCACAGGAAACAAGTTAATAATGGTTAAACAGCCTTTCTTTTGTCACACGAGAAGTGAAAAGGTGTTTTGTTGTGTGTTTCACAACTACCCAGTATGACACGGGTGAAGTAGCCCCCTTCCTAATATTCAGTTCTAATTGAATTAGTAGGTAGCTTAGCAAGTGAGCTGAGTCTGGGAGACAAGGTGTGCCAGTTTCTGCTTATAAATCTGAAGAGCTTGAGAGACAAACGCTAGCTCCTGACAGAATAATGGGGGAGACAGACAACAGTATGAGACAATGCCAGGGGTCTTTATCAGGACCAAAGGATACCTGAATTTTACCAAGGGACTGAGTGTGGGCTGTACTCTGAGATCAGGCAATGGTTGGTGCTGACTGAAGACCCCCGAGGTGAGTCATGGGAGCTCTGCACCATAAGCTAATGTTGAACACTGAGTCTAGTTTTAAAGCCAGAAGCCAGGTGGGGAGACACAACTGCAGGAAAGCAAACATCTGTCCAGGAAGATACCCCCAAACACAGGGGAGTCATACAGTTAGTCACCATCAAACATTGCTACTCAACGTTCAAAAGAGCAGATCTAGTTTTGATCAGACCCCATGAGATGTCCCTGTCCCCCATCCCTTCCCCATGTCTCAAATGAGAAAGGGTCAGTTGTTAGATTCTTTGAACATATTTAGGAACATCAACTATGGGTTGAGGCTGCACAGTCCAGGAGCTGGTTGAAAACACATTTTGTATCTTAAAGTTCTCACGGAACTTTTGGTTAACCTGAGAAACATAAAAGGTATGTTTGTTTTTAAGGGGAAAGGAGGTTTTCTTTTCTAAAACTATTTTAAAATGGAAATGAGGGACCAACTAACTTGAAATTTTGCCATCCTTTTAGTTGGGCCTATTTCATATACAGATGAAATTTCCTAAATCAGAACCAAGGGCCCACCTGATGCCATGCAACTCAGGTGGATAAGACACCCATGGGGCAGCTTGGGTCCTCACTGTCCAGGCTGCCTGAAGGTATCCAGAGGCCCGCCTGGCAGGGCAAGTGGGTGCCACTATGATAAACAAGGATATGTTGGAGAAACAGAAAAGAGAGGCCAAATGGTTCCTGTGCTGTGGTAAGAGTCAGATATGAAGAAGAGAAGGCAGTGAAGAATGGGCTGACGGTGGCCTGCTTGCCACCAGGGATCAGGGATGCTGATCCCTTGTCTGGGATGCTGCCTAGGGCTATTTCAGTGTCCATGGTCCTACTGCAGCCAGGGTCTGTGTTGATGTCCATGACCCATGTTGCCACCAAGGCCATAGAGATACCCGGGATCTGGACTGCCATCAGTGGCCATTTTGGTGTCCAAGAGTTATGCCATCACTGGGGCCATGTTGATCTCAGTGACCTGTGCTGCCACCAGGAGACATGATGACATCGGGGAATGAGCTGCTACTATGGGCTATGTCTGCAGCAGCCAGGATATGCATTGCTATCCATGGCTTTATTAACAACTGAAGGCCATGTGGATGACTTGTGTCTGGCCAGACACTGAGTCCATGTTGGTGCCCAAGGGCCATGCTGCCACTGAAGCCATGATAATCTGGATGTCCTGTGCTGCCACCCAGGACAATGATCATCTCCTGTGTGGGGCCATGACTCCTGATACCACCAATGGCTGTGCAAATGCCTGTGGTCTGGGCTATCACCTGAGACTAGGTGGGGACCTAAGGGTCATGCTGTAGCCAGGGCCATACAAATATGAGTGGCCTGTTCTGCCATAAGGTGTCATAGTGATCTCTGGGTCAAGGCTGCAGCTGGAAGTCACATATGGCTCTGTGTTGATAAGGCTCTGTGGCTCCTGATAACTACCAAAGGCCATATTGATGACAGGCTTTGTGGGCCACTGCCTGGAACCAGGTATCTGAGAGCCATGCTGATACTGGAGTCATGCCAATTTTGGTGGCCTTGCATTACCACTTGGGATCATGGTAACATCAGAGCGCAGGCTCCAATGACCATGTCTGTGGCCCTCCCACAGGCAGGGTCTGTGTTTATGTCTATAGCTCATGTTACCACAAAGGCCACAAAAATGTCTAGGGTCCAGGCTGCAACCTGTGATTATGTTGGCACCTGAGGGCCATGCCAGAACAGGGGACACACCAATATGAGTGACCAATGCTGTCCCCTGGGACCAGGGTGTCGTCCAGGCTCAGGCTACTACCTAGGGCCATATCAAGGTCCATGGCCTTACAACAACCAGGGTCTGTGGTTCTTGATACCATCGAAGGCCATGCTGATGCCAGGTTTCTGAACTGTAGCCAGAGGCTTTTTCTTTTGTCCTTAGCCAGAGAATTTTTTTTTTGTCCTGCGTGGTCCTGTAGCCACTTATAATTAATTATAATTGTTTGGCCAATGGCTCAGACTTAGCACTGGCTAGCTCTTACATCTTAAATTAACCCATTCTGTTGACCTGTGGATCATCACATGACCCATGGCTTACCAGTGATACTCTGGCATGTTTCTCCTTCGGTGGCTGCTGGCATCTCTTGACCCCGCCCTTCTTCCCCTGTATCACTGCTTGGATTTCCCACCTAGCTATACTCTGCCGTGTCGTAGGACACAGCATTTTTATTCATCAACCACTAAAAGCAACAGATATTCACAGTGTACAAAAGGACTCCCAAATCGCTGGGTACCACCCGGGACCATGCTGATGGCAGAGGGTCACATGGGGCCAAGGTGTTTTCTGGGCCTGGGCTGCTGCCTAGGGCCATGTCTTCATCCTGGTATCAGTCAGTGCCTGTGTTGATGCCTGATATCCATGGCTCCTGTTACCATTGAGGGCTGTGCAGATGCTGGGGGTCTAGACAGCTACCTGAGACCATGTTTGTGCCCAAGGACCTGCTGCCATGGGGCCATACTGGATCTGGCTGGCCTGTGCTGTCACAGGACCATGGTGATGTCTGGGCCTGAGCTGCTGCTGAGGAAAATGTCTGGATCCATGGTCCGGCTGCAGCTGGGGTTTGTGATGATGCCTTTGATGCATGTTGTCACAGGGATTCATAGGAACCATGCGTTTTGAAATACAAGGGTCATACTGAGCCGGCCTCCTCCTCCCTGGCCCTGGGACAGCTGATCCTGCCCCTCGCTGGTCACTACAACAGGAGAGCTGGCCCTACCCCACATGGGAGAGCCATCCCCCATACTCAAGAGACATGGCCTAATGACTCACTATAGATGTGGGAGAGAGAACTGACCCAAAGGCATGGGCCAAGAGGAGATGGTTCTGAACCCTTGCCTGAGAGGGGGTGATACCATTGGCCTGGACCGACAAGCCCAGCTACCACTCAGACCCACATCCTGTGCCTTGGGTTGACCCACCCTAACACCTATCCTATCTATGACCTGAAGGAGTGTGTTAAGGCACTCCAGTTGTTCTTGGAGATGCTCCTCAGACACCACCCTTCCTAGAATTTGAGATGGGCTAGGCTGACTGGCCAAAGAGTCCTGTAACTGCCTTCCCCATGATGGGATTATACATACACACCACCACTCCAAGCCCTTTTACATGGATTTTGAGGTCAAAGCTAGGAATTCATTACCTCGAGGTAGCTCACTGAGCCATTTCTCCAGTCCCCCCAAAAATCTTAAATATCTCTCAAAAAGCCCACATATTAAGGCATGTTCTGCAGTATTTGGAAATGCTGCTGAGATTTTTCATGTCCCTCTACTTGGTCCCTCAGGTAAAAACTTAAAAACAGCTTGGCTCAGGTATGGCCATAAGCACATTCCTCTGTGAAGCGTCCATACGAGTCTAAATCCTTCCTATAGGACCATTACACAGATAGTAATTTTCTCTCCCTTTTCATGAACATGGAAGCTATTTCTCAGTTGATTCAAGCCAAGTAAATGGCAGAGTCCACAGCCAGAATGGCTATTACTACCATTCCTGTGTCATCAGTTCCCATTTCAGCTCTTATGGGGTGAGGATAAGGGATCCACTAGAGGATGTACTTTGGGCTCCTTCTCGACAGGAATCCGATTGTATAATATAACTTGTTGGATTGACTGCTTGGCTCATTTATTTCACCCAAAAACAAAAGGATTAGGCTTCCGAGTTTGACTAAATTCCATCAATATTTAAATAGCCTTCTCATTAATTTCATTTTATGAGTGAGCCATAATTATTTTTTTTTCCTTTTTGGCCTAGAAATTTTTGTTCTTTAGCATCAGAAACATGAATCAGTGAATAAGCCAACCCCCTTTTCTAATTTTAAACCTTATTTCAGTTGTTCTATATATATGTTCCCCACCATATGAACCATGAATGAAAGAAAAATCTCCAATCATCAAAATCCCTATTTATCTGCCCTTGGGAAGAAGCCTACCTCAGCAAATCCCATAACCATTTCCTGTCTTCCATTTCTGTTCAGGTTCTGGTTAAATTTCCCCATAGCTCACAATATTTGCAATAAAATAACAGAGTGGTTTTAGTGCATAAAAATGTTTGTTTTATGATAGTTCCTTTCCTATCTTATTCATACCCCAGTCATTCAAATTTAGAGGAGGCTTCAAGAGACTTGTTTATATAAATTTTAGTAGATGCAAATTCAGTCCACCAAGGCTATCAAGAACACCTCAGAAGTGAAGTTAGTTAGGACAAATTCCTGTATTTTGTTCTACATGTACAGTTAAATTTAGGAAAACTGGGCTGAGAGGAAAAGAGAAGAAAATCAAATCAGTACTAATATGTTTGGAATGTGGAGAGTGAACAAAAAGTTACATTTGAAAAAAAAACCTTATGGTATAGGAAGTAAAGGACCTCACAAAAGACCCTCACTGGCACTGGATGAGCAGCCGAGACTTTACTCTCGAGTCCACTGTCCTCTTTCTTCTAGGCAGTTCTTATTTGCTGAACAGGAAGAACAGAAGTAATGGGCTGGAGGAATTTGCAAAAGAAAATCCAATTGATATCTCTCTCCAGATAGTATTTAATCCATCCATTCTCGACACGTGTAACAGGAGCAAGGACATTCAGTTTCACCCGAGTCTTGTTAGAAATGTAAATTTGTAGGCCTTCCATGATCTGTTCAATCAGTCTCTGGGGATGGGGCCCAGAAAACTGGAGATGGGATCAAGACACAAGCACTTAGTTATAAAATGAATACTCTGGGTATCTAATCAACAATATGGTGACTATAGCTAATAGCACTGTACTATATACTTGAAAATTGCTGAGAAATAGGTCTTGTGTTCGAAACACACACACACACACAGAGCAATCACAGACACTGGTAGATTTATTAATTAGCCTGATTTGCATATACAAATATTTGAAACACATTAGTTGAGCATATATATATATATATATACATAGTTCAAATATATGAACTAATTCTTTTTACTATGTTTTTAATTCTAAAATAGTACAATCACTTTCTCCTGTTCCTTGCCTCCTTCCAGTCCCTCCCAGCTACCTGCCCTTTAACTCCTCCCATGTCTCCCACCCACTTTCAAATGATAGCATTTTTCTTTATTATTGTAACATGTGTCTGTGTACATGTGTACATGCATGTGTGTGCAACCTGCTGAATCTGTTTTGTTGTTGGTTTGTATATAGTTTCAAGACTGACCATGCTGCTTTAGACAAATATGGGGGCTTATACCTTGGAGAGAATAAGTCTGCTCACACCATGTGCATATGGTTCTTTGTCGAGGTATGGGGTCCCATGAAATTTCCTTCTTCCTACTATTATTGTCATTTTCCAATATTGTTTATGCATTCATTTCTGAGAGACTATTTCATAGCAGAATTCCTTGTATTCTTGCTTTTACAATCTTTCCAACCTCTCTTCAGAAATGCTCCCTGAGCCATAGATTCAGGAGCTGTGATGTAAATATCCTCATTGAGTCTGGGGTCCCCACAATCTGTTGATCTCTACATTGTGTCTAATGTGCTAGTTATATAGTTAATATAATAATCTCCATTTGCAGTAAAGACAGACTTCTTGAAAAGGAAAGGAAAAGTAGCTACACTTATCTGTAAGTATAAGGTTAAGATTTAGAATGCAATAAGGAAATATGCTGGTCTAGTAAAGTGGCAGTGGTAGATTCTTTTCTAAGGTCCAGAGCTCACTATCTCTAGAAATCTGGTGAAGTTTCCAATACCAGGCATGGTAACCCTTGCACTGAGTAGGCTTTAAGATCAATTACACAGCTGTTGTCACCAACATATGAGTATCACTTATTGTATCATTATGTATATTTTGCCATGCTGATGTTTGTAATAGTTCATAGGTATTACCTATGGTTTGTAATGGTTCATAGGAGCTTAACTGCCTCACTCCCTTGGCAGCTTGCATAGTATCTTCTGAAATCATGGAAGTTAGACCATAGAAAAGAGGCCAGGCCAGATCTAGTTGAATAAACCCAAGTTCTGTATCCTCAGTGTGCACAATGTCATAGTGGCCCACCCTCAACAACTGAGAGACAACCAAGGGCTACACTGAGAATCTATACTGTTTTTGGAGTCTCTTGGACTTTCTGTGCCTGGTACTGGTGTTTTGTTAATCTGTGGCTCTCATGAGGAACATTGAGAGTCCAAGTATCTTAATCTCCATACATATAAACTGTGTGTATGTGGCACATATGTATTGTGCATAAAAGTTCTCCAGGAGATTTTAAATATATTAAAGTTTAATGACCATTGAAATAGAAGAAAGTCAAGTAGGCAAGCTGACTAAGAACAAATGCAGACTCAAGGAGTCACAACTAACTGGAAAGCACAGGCAAATAGCATGATTTGTGGGATGTACAACATAGCCCATGGAGTGAAGGGTGAGCTCTTGGAAGAGGACTGGATTTGGGGGCTAGACAAGCTAGAGAGTATTCTCCTCATTCTATTCCAATAGGAAATTGATTACTAAGTGGGTAAACTAATATTCAAGTCTGGTCATAAGATTAAAATGAAATTAGGAACTAATATAATCATTGAGCTAGTAGGACATGAAATAAACAATGGTTCAAGAAAAAATATGTAGATTACCTAGAGCTGACAAGATTATACTCAAAATATAATGTTCCCATTCTATAAGTGGACTAGGGACCTCTGCTGTATTTCTGCTTCATTCATGTTGCTGTAAAATGAGCTTCATCATGACGATGCTTAGGTTCGGGGACAAGTTGCAGACAGAAGACAATGTGCAGGAAACGGGAAACCCATAACCTAGTTCTATCACTGAAAATCTGAGGTTCTAACAAAACCCCTAGTGCCAAGAGTACTAAGAAAATCATTCATTTTATACGCCAGCAAATAGTTTCTAACTTTCTAAGGTACATAATGCATTTTGCAGTGTTCTTACTACATTGTCAGTGAAAAACTATTACTCTAATGATGAATTTTAAAGAATTCAAAGGAAATCATGTGATTTGGAAGCATTTGTTTCCAAAAACTTACACGATAGCATATTTTGTTATATAAGAAAAACTAATAATAAGCAATGTGAATTTGTGTGCAGTACAACTTTTGCAAATACCACCATTCAAAGCAGGTTTTAATTTCTGCTTTCATTCACTATTGCTGAGTGAATATGGTAGCTGCAGAGCTATGGAACACCTGGAGCGACAATGCCTATGCCTCAAAAACAAAACCACAGAGCAGATGTGTTGCTCATGAATTACAAGCAGATGAAGGAGGCACTGGGTCTCAAAACTACTGGACACTAACGAGATTTTCAAACAGCTGCAGGGTAAGAACCCTGACTTGATTTGTCAGACTTGGGGGGCCCACTGTGCTATGTAAAGTACTCATAAAGACCACACTTCTGTAACTTGAGCACTCGGGTTTTGTTTTACACTTTTGATTTAAATTACTAGCACTCAAATTTTCTTTAATAAAGTGCAACTGTGTAAGATCTCTTGATTTGTCTATGGAACGTGGCACCCTTCTAAATTTTGATTCCATAAACATAATCTCTAGGTTCTAGATGATATAAAGTGCTTTCATTTGTTTCTTTTTTTAACATTGTCATAAAAGGACACTTTCTTCTTCCTTTTTTTTTTTTTTTGGTTTTTCAAGACAGGGTTTTTCTGTGGCTTTGGAGGCTGTCCTGGAACTAGCTCTCCAGTCTGGTCTCGAACTCACAGAGATCCACCTGCCTCTGCCTCCCAAGTGCTGGGATTAAAGGCATGCGCCACCGCTGCCCGGCAAAAGGACACTTTCTGATACTAAGTAATTTCCATAAGCTTTATTACAGTGTCTCACTATTGATATCTTGTGGCCATAGAATGCTCATATGTGAATTTCCAGAAAATCATGTCAACTGTTGAGATTCACAGAGGAGATGAGAAGAGACAGAGAAACTCCTGAGTGATGTGACACTCTCCAGTCTCCAGTGTATGAAAGAGTCTATGGAGATGCACAAAGATCTGTTAAATGAGTCTGTATGAAATGAGGATTCTAGTTTAAGATATTAGATGGTAAGAAGGTTGAATTTCTCATTTATAACCTCTTGTTAAGTGGTTAAATAAGGTGGACAGACAGCTATGTACATTTATAAATGAGCAAACACAAAAAAATGATTGAATAAATAATAATTATCCATAAGAAAATTAGAATAAGTTATGAAAAGACACAGAGATGGAAGTAGATAGTCAATGTGACTGGGACAGACATAGTGAATGAACAGTGGGAGTTGGCAATGAGTGGGGGTGGGGTCAAGATGGTAATGAGTGGGTAGAGTAGGGAACAGGTACTCTGTGGATGAGTCTGACAAAAGGTAATGAGCATGGAATGGAAAGTAGATAGTAAGGAGGTATGAGAAAGAATAGGACTGTGAATGGATAGATGGTGAGTATGTATCATGTTGAATAAGTATCAAGTGTATGAGAGCAAGGAGGATGTACAGTAAGTGCAATGCAGTGGTGGTGCATACAGAGGGAGACACAGGTGACTTTGGGATTGGGATAAAGGTTTATAATGAGGACTGCTATCTCTTGCTTATTTAAAGAGTAACTACCTCTATCATTCTAACTCTAAGGTAAGAGGTTAAAGGGGATTAAATAGGTATAGGATAATAGATATGGGGAGAAATGAGGTTAGCTCTGTGAATAGTGAGTAGTTTTGTGTAACAATCTGTGAGATTGAGGGGTGTGATAGTAACTAGTTAGGTAACTGGTAAACAAAGACGTTGGACCTCAAACTTGTAACAAGTCTTCTTTTGTTCAGTGTATTTGGTCTCATACTTAGAACTTAAGTCTTGAAACCAGTCTTTTAAGATTTGGAGAATATTACTGTAGGTTTTCCTGGTTGGTAGAGTTTCTACTCAGAAATTAACTATTCTTCCAATAGATTTTCTTGTATATGTGACTTGTAGGGTTTTTAGCTTTGCTGTTTTGGTTTTGTTTGTTTTTAGTGGGGTCTCACTATGTAACCTTGGCAGTCCTAAAACTAGCTTTGTTGACCAGGCTACATTTGAACTCACTGAGATCCTTTAACCTCTGCTTTCTCGGTGCTGGGATTGAAGGCATGTCTGTGACTTGCATAGTGTCTTGCAGCCTTTAAAACTCTGACTTTGTTCAATATATTTCATGTTTTAACTAAAATATGCCATTTTATAGCCGTATCTGTTTGGTGTTCTGTGTGCTTCTTGTATCTGAATGGGTTTGGCTTTCCTTAGTCTGGTCTACCTTTCATTTTTATTTATTAATTTTTTTCTGTGGTCTTGTTGAAGATCTGGTCTATGCTACTGACTTGGGATTCTTCTTCACTTGTGGCCATAATTTGAAGATTTTGGTCTTTTCATTGAGTTCCATACTTCCTGCATGTTCCATTTATGTGTTTAAGTTTTTCATATTCTTTGTTGGTATGATCAGATTTTCAACTTCATTTTCAAGTTCTTATATTCTTTCTTCTACTTGTAAGGCTTTTTTTCTCCATTTTCTAATGGGGTTACTGAGGTTTTTTTTTAAAATTTTGTCTTCATTCTAGCTTAAATTCTTTTCAATATTTCTATATCTTTACTCCAACCAGTTTTCAAATTCTGAATTGACTTTGTTACTTCATTCAGCAGTATATTTGTAATTTTTTGAGTTTCATTCTGGACATTTATTACTTTTCTCATTAAATTCATTCTTCACACTTGTAAAATTCTTTAGTGATGTTTATGATCATTCTTATAAGTTCTGAGTCCTAGGGTTTATTTAGCCAAATCTCATTGGACAACATTTCTATATAGCACTGGATGATTTTGAGGTAATGTATATTGTCTTCACCTTTTATGTTGTTTGTGTTTTTATAAAATGTAGACCTGGACCTGTGGACTTCATTCATTGGGGTGTGTTTGATGTGAGATTCTAGGCTGCCTTGGGTTAGGGTGGTGTACAGGCTTTGCAGCAAGGCCTGAGAGTTGAGGATGGTATGAGTGTGTAAGTTTCCAGGGACTTAATATGTTGAATCTATGAATCGATTTGTGCCCTGGGCTGTGCTTGGAGGTTAGATATGGTACGAGGGTCATCAGGGGTGGAAATATCAACAGACTGTACTGGTACACAGGTTGTGCCAACAGGAACAGGTTGGAGATTGGAAAGGAACAAGTAGGCTAGCATTGTACCTGTATATAGGTCTTTCTACCCAAGCTAGTTTTTAAGTCCCTGGATTGTTCTGGAAATTAGAGATGGTGAAAATCAACTAGGGTTCAGGGAATTAATCAAACTAAACCTGGACGTAGACTATGGAAGCAAGGACTGGATATTGGATGTGTTGTGGGCAAATTGGAATGCATATTATAGATATATCAACGAAAAAAATACAACTGTTAAAAAAATCAACCAAATTACCCAAGATACAAATATCCTAGCACAGTAATGTAAAAAATATTGAAAACTCAAGGTCTCATAACTCTTTCAAAAATTTTAAACATACATAGTCACCACCAGTAAAAGTGAGCTAACTAAAGTTCCAGCCCTCCTCAAACCCTCTAAGAAATAAGAGCAAATATTCAAGAAACCAAAGGACAGCAAGCAAAATTAATGTAGAATTCCCCTCTGCATGCTGTGAATACCACTGGTTAATAAAAAAGCTGTTTTGGTCCTATGATAGGGTAGAGCAGAGCTAGGGGGAGGGAACTAAACTGAATGTTGGGAGAAAGAAGGCGGAGTCAGAGAGAAGCCATGTAGTTGCACCAGAGACAGATGTAGGAACTTTACACGGTAAGCCACAGCCTCATGGAGATACACAGATTAATGGAGATAGGTTAAATTAAGATGTAAGAGTTAGCCAATAAGAATCGAAAGCTAATGGGCCAATCAGTGATTTAATTAATACACTGTTTCTGTATGGTTATTTGGGGTCTGAACTGCTGGTGGTCAGGAAACAAACAAGCAGCCTCATATTACACAAAATGGTCAATGAATCCCAAGAGAACACACAGAGAAAAAGAAAGAGAATAAATTAATTAATTTTCAAGAGCCACAATTATGAAATTCACAAGATAAGAAATAAAAGTGCAGAAAAACAAAAGGAAATAAGTATGATGTTGTTAATGGTCTATGAAAAGCAAACAACAGCTGCCAAGAAGCATAATTTTATCTGAGAGGCATACCTTATTTAAAGGGTCAACAGGCAACAACAGAAGCTTCATTTACTCAATTCAATTGTGACAATTATAAATATAAGAGAAAATTCAAAGAAATATTTCTTTTTTCAATAAGCAAGTCTTAAGTTATACATTTGTATACATGTATATGAAACATTAGCTAACTTGTGAAGTCAATTATGCTACATTCTTAAGGTACAACTAGTATATATGCAATTGAATTTAAATACTTATGATTTAGCAAAGTAAACATATAAAACATATAGATACTTTATTTTAATTGTAAAACCAATGTTTGTATGTAGGCACTGGAAATATTTATACTAAGCTTAAGTGCTTATCTCTAAGGGGTGGGAATTTTGAGTCTTTTTTCTCCTCTCCATTTATTAATTTTCTATTAGTATTTGTCATTATTTTAACTATAATTTAAGGTACCAATAAGAAAAAAAGTTGAATGTTTCCATCACAAAGATATGATAAATGTTTAAGGCCATGGATATGCTAATTAACTTAATTTAATCATTACACAATGTGTACATAAATCAAAACACATTTTATTTCACAAATTGGTTGTGACACAGGGTTTCACAGAGATAGCATAATTCTCCAAAATCAAAAAGGTAATAAACAGAAAAACCAAAATTCCAATATGAATGTACTCTTTCTATAGTCCATGCTTTATAATTTATAACTCCCTAGTTGAAGAACAAACTGAATAGGAACCTCAGTCTGATCCATCATGTTCCCCTCACATATACTACATCATCACTACTACCCAACAATTGGAAGACTTTCAAATGGCACTACATTTAAGAACTGCTTCAACATCCTTCACAACAATCATAAGCAATATGCAATATGTTGGGGTAACCTTAACCAAGAAAGTGAAAGATTTGTATGACAAAAACTTCAAGCCTTTAAAGAAAAGAACTGAAGACTATATCAGAAGATGGAAATAGCTCCCATGCTCAACGGTTAGCAGATTTAACATAGTAAAATTAGCCATCCTACCAAAAGAAACATATAGATTTAATGCAATCCTCATCAAAATTCCAATACAATTCTTTAGAGAGCTAGAATGGACAATACTCAATTTCATATGGAAAAACAAAAAACCAGGTGTAGTGGTTTGAATAGGTATCACCCCCATAGACTCATGTGTTTGAATGCTTGGCCTATAGGGAGTGGACCTTTTAGAAGGTGTGGCCGTGTTGGAGTAGGTGTGGTCTTGTTGGAGAAAGTATGTCAATGTGGGGGTGGTCACTGAGGTCTCAAATGCTCAAGCATGCTTACTGTGGTACACTGTCTCCTGTTGCCTGCAGATAAAGATAAAGAATTCTCATCTCCTTTTCCAGGACCCTGCCTGCCTGCATACTGTCAAGCTTCTTGCCATGACAATAACAGACTAAACCTCAGAAACTGTAAGACAGCCCCAGTTAAACATTTTACTTTATCCCTGCTCCAATATCTGCCCTTCCTCCATCTCCACCCTCCCACTCCCCCAAGCTCTCCCCAGTCCTTCCCTTCTCCCTTCTCCTTCCCCCTCTCCCCTTCCCCTTATCCCATTCCTACACCCACTCCCATACTCCCAACTTTTGCCCAGCGATCTTGTTTGCTTCCAATTTCCAGGAGGATCTATATATGTTTTTCTTTGGGTTCACATTGCGATTTGGCTTCTCTAGGCTTGTGAACTATAGGCTTAATGTCCTTTGTTTATGGCTACAGTCCACTAATGAGTGAGTACATACCATAATCATCTTTTTGGGTCTGGATTATCTCACTAAGGATAGTGTTTTCTATTTCCATCCATTTGCACGCAAAATTCAAGATGTCATTGTTTTTTACCACTGAGAGTATATATTCCACACTTTCTTTATCCATTCTTCCATTGAGGGGCACCTAGATTGTTTCCAGGTTCTGGCGATTACAAATAATGCTGCTATGAACATAGCTGAACAAATGCTTTTGTAATATGATTGGACTTCTCTTGGGTATATTCCCAATAGTGGTATTGCTGGATCCTGAGGTAGGTTGATTCCCAATTTGCTGAGAAACTGCCACACTGATTTCCAAAGTGGTTGGACTAATTTGCCTTCCCACCAGCAATGGATGAGTGTTCCCCTTACTCCACATCCTCTCCAGCATAGGCTATCATCTACATTAAGGAAGCCATTTTAGGGTTGGCAAGAGACTTGGCTCTAGAGGGGATCCCAGGTGTCCATGGGGATGTCCCCAGCTAGGTCCTTCAGCAGCAAAGGAGAGGGTGCCTGAACTGGCCTTGTCCCATAGTCACACTGATGAATATCTTGAATATCACCATAGAAATTTCGTCCGATGGATGGAGATAGAATCAGAGACCCATATCCATGTCAGAGCTCCCAAGGTCCAGTTGAAGAGCAGAAGGAGGGAGAAGATGAGCAAGGAAGTCAGGACCACATGGGGTTGGTCCACCCACTCAGACAGTGTGCCTGATCTAATGGGAGCTCACCAAATCCAGCTGGACCGGGTCTAAACGAGCATATGACCAAACCGGACTCTCTGAATGTGGCTGCCAATGGGGGCGGACTGAGAAGCCATCAATAATGGCACTGGGACCTCTCTCTTCTGCATGTATTGGTTTTTTGGGACCCTGGTTTACTTGGATGCACATCTTCCTAGGCCAGGATGGAGGGGGGAGGGCCTTGGACTTCCCACAGGGCAGGGTACCATGCCCTCTCTTAAGGATGGAGGGGGAGGGATGAGACTTAGTAGAGGAGCAGGAGGGGAATGGGAGAAGGGGAGGAAGTGTCAATTTTTGAATGGAAAAATAAAAAACATTTAACTTTATAAGAGTTGTAGTGGTCATGGTGTCTCTTTACAGCAATGGAGAAAACAAGATATTCCATGACAAAAACAGACTTAAACAATATGTACCCACAAACCTAGTCTTACAGAAAGAAAACCTCAACCCAAGGAAGGTAACTACACCCACAATAACACAGACATATGATAACCACCAACCAGCATAACCCAAAGAAGGGAAATACACAAACACTACTACCCAAAATAACCAGAGTTAGCAACCACTGGTATAAATATCGCTTAATATCAATGGACTCAATTCACCTATAAAAAGACACAGGCTAAGAGAATGGATATGAAAACAGGATCCAGCATTCTGCTGTTTACAAGAAATACACTTCAACCTCAAAGATAGACACTACCTCAGAGTAAATAAAGGGCTGAGAAAAGGTTTTCTAATCAAATGGACCTAAGAAGCAAACAGGTGTGGCTATCCTAATATCTAACAAAATTGATTTTAAACTAAAGTCAATCAGAAGAGATGGAGAAGGACACTTCATACTCAAAACAGGAACAATTCATCAAGATGAAGTCTCAATTCTGAATATCTATGCCCCAATACAAGAGCACCCACATATGTAAAAGAAACATTACTAAAACTTAAATCACACATCAAACCCTACACACTAATAGTAGGAGATTTCAACACTCCTCTCTCATCAACGGATAGGTCAACCAGACAGAAAGAGAACTAACAAATGTAATGGTCAAATGGACTTAACAAGCATCTATAGAACATTCCACCTAAACAGAAAAGAATATACATTCTTCTCAGCATCTCATGGAACCTTCTCTAAAATTGATCACATACTCAGTAACAAAGCAAACATCCACAGATACAAAAAAAATTGGGGTAACTACCTGTGTCTTACCAGATCACCATGGAGTAAACTTAGAATTTAACAACAATTCCACCCCAAGAAAACCTACAAACTCATGGAAACTGAACAATCAACTACTGAACCACCCCTGGGTCAAGGAAGAAATAAAGAAAGATATTAAAGTCTTTCTTGAATTTAATGAAAATGAAGGCATAACATATCCAAACCTATGGGACACTATGAAAGCAGTGCTAAGAGGAAAGTTCATAGCTCTAAGTGCCCACATAAAGAAAATGGAGAAAGCTCACATTAGTGACTTAACAGCACACCTGAAAGCTCTAGAAAAAAAAAGAAGCAGATTCACCCAGGAGGAATAGAAGACAGGAAATAATCAAATTGAGGGCTGAAATCAATAAAATAGAGTCAAAGAAAACAATACAAAGAATCAATGAAACAAAGAGCTGGTTCTTTGAGAAAATCAACAAGATTGACAAACCCTTATCCAAATTAACCAAAAGGTGGAGAGAGAACACACAAATTAACAAAATCAGAAATGAAAAGGGGAAGATAACAACAGATACTGAGGAAATTCAGAGAATCATTATGTCTTACTACAAAAACCTGTATGCCACAAAATTGGAAAATGTAAAAGAAATGGACAATTTTTAGATAGATACTATATACCAAAATTAAATCAAGACCAGGTGAGCAATTTAAATAGACCTATAAGCCCTGAGGAAATAAAATCTGTCATCAAAAACCTCCCAACCAAAGAAAAAAAGCCCAGGGCTGGATGGTTTTAATGCATAATTCTAGCAGAACTTTCAAGAAGAGTTAATACCTATAGTCCTCAAAGTGTTCCACATAAAAGAAACAGAAGGGTAATTGCCAAACTCTTTTTATGAGGCTACAGCTACCCTGATACCAAAACTGCACAAAGACTCAACCAAGAAAGAGAATTACAGAGCAATCTCACTCATGAACATCGATGCAAAAATGCTCAAAAAAATACTGGCAAACCGAATCCAAGAACACATCGAAAAAATCATCCATAATGATCAAGAAGACTTCATCCCAGAGATGCAGGGCTAGTTCAACATACAAAAATCTATTAATATAATTCATTATATAAATAAACTGAAAAAAACCATATGATCATTTCATTAGATGCTGAAAAACATTTGACAAAATTCAACACCCCATCATGATAAAGGTCTTGGAGAGGTTATGGATACAAAGATCATATCTAAATATAATAAAAGCAATATACAGCAAGCCGACAGCTAACATCAAATTAAATGGAGAGAAACTCAAAGCGATTTCACTAAAATCAGGAACAAGACAAGGCTGTCCACTCTCTCCATATCTCTTCAACATAGTTCTTGAAGTTTTAGTAATAGCAATAAGACAACATAAGGAGATCAAGTATACTTAAATTGGAAAGGAAGAAGTCAAACTTTTATTATTTGCAGATGATATGATCGTGTACATAAGGTACCCAGAAACTCTACCAGAGAACTCCTACATCTGATAAATACCTTCAGTGAAGTTGCAGGATACAAGATCAACTTGAAAAAAATCAGTAGCCTTCTTATAAACAAAGGATAAAGAAACTGAAAGGGACATGAGAAATATCATGTTTCACAATAGCCACAAATAACATAAAATATCTTGGGGTAACACTAATCAAGGAAGTGAAAGACCTATTTGTGGAAACAAAAGCAAATCCTCTTCTCCAAAGTAACATACCTTTTTACCCCAATTTTGAAGTCAAGGTATTTTCAAAATACCTATCTTGGATTAATTCAGCAGCATTTATAAACAAATATCATTTGGCAGCTGTTGCTCCTTCCTGAGCATTTAAACAATTCAAAGAGAGCATAATAACATACAGTATCCAGACTCTCTGTGTATTTTTCATCTTTACGTGGCTTTATTTTAACCTCCATTTCTTTTATTTTTACTTTTACTCTTTGGCTTTTTGAGACAGGGTTTCTATGCACCTTTGTCCTGGAACTCACTCTATAGACCAGGCTGTCCTTGAACTCCCAACTCTGCCTGTCTCTGCCTCCCAACTGTTGGCATTAAAGGCGTGTACCACCACACCTTGAATTCACAGAGGTCTGTCTGCCTCTGTCTCCCATGTGTTAGGATTAAAGGTGTGTACCACGAAACCCAACTACTCTCTTTTTTATTTTAAGGACTTTAACCTCTTTCTTTACTCTCTCAAACTTGCATATATTTTTAACACACTGTAAACCATTTAGAGGTTTTCTTCATCTTTGATTCTCTCTTTACTGTATCTCTCTCTCTTTTTCTGACCACATGATTCTTTAATTTGTTAAGCAATATGGGTAGGATTAAAGCCGTGGCTTTGACGCTGGATCCAGCCCATTCCTTAGCTTTCTGAGATTCCAAACTCATGGCGGAGGTACCGGCTAGAGCCATGTTTATTGCCACAATTCTATGGCGTTTCAAGGTTGGTGTGAGATAATTGTTTGTATTCTGTAAATCATGTTTTAAATAAATGCTGATTGGCCAGGCAGGAAGTATAGGCAGGTCAGCCAGACAGGAAAGAGAGGTGGGCCGATGAGACCAGAAGAATTCTGGGAAGCAGGACGCTCTCTCGGGACTCCTGCCCAGACCACCGAAAAAGCAGGATGTGACCTGCCCCACTGAATAGGTTACCGAGCCATGTGGCTAACATAGATAAGAATAATGGGTTAATATAAGCTATAAGAGCTAATAAGAAGCCTGAGCTAATGAGCCAATCAGTTTATATAGACCTCTCTGCATGATTTTCTTTGGGACTTGCCAGCTGTGGGGTACTGGGCGGGACATAAACCCCAACAAGCCAACCCTCATGTTACACAAGGTCCCTGCCACCACCAGAAAGCATGCAGTCAGCTTTTCATCAATACCATTTAAGTGTTTCGTGGCAGGATCTCTCAAAAAGCTGCAAGTTTTTGCAGCTAAAGCTGAGTCAGGAAGCCTCTCTTAAATGAGAGTGCTTGCCTCTAGCAAACAAAGCCCACCTGAGAAAATGCTGCTATCAATAAGCCATGCTTAACTCTATTCTTTTCTGTCTAGAATTACTTCCCAAGCTCTGTCAGGCTTTATATGGATGCAGTCGTCCATACATTGGGCATCATTTGTTGTCTGAGGGAAGTGGGGTGGGAGGGTGTCTGGAGGGAGTGGGATGGGAGTTGGAGGAGAGGAGGGAGTAAGAATTTGGACTGGTATTTTTTTAAGTAATAAAATAAAATAATAATAATAAAAAAAGAACTTCCAGAGGTATCATCATTCCTGATTTCAAGCTGTACTACAGAACCATAGCAATAAAAGCTGCATTGTATTGGTATAAACATAGACATGATGATCAATGAAATTGAATCAAAGACCGACCCAGATACAATTCTACCCACTTATGACCACCTGATTTTTGACAAAGAAACAAGAAATACCCAATAGAAAAAAGAAAACAATAAATGATGCTGGTCTAACTGAATGTCTGTATGTAAAAAAATGCAAATAGATCCATATTTATCACCTTACACAAAATTCAAGTCCAAGTGGATCCAAGTGGAACATCATAGAAAAGACAGTAGACCTTAAGCAATAGAGGGGAAGTTGCCTGACCTGGCCTTGCCCTGTAGTGAGATTGAAGAATATCTTAAATGTCACCATAGAACCCTCATCCAGTGGCTGATGGAAGCAGAAGCAGAGACCCACAGCAGAGCACTGGGCTGAGCTCCCAAAGTCCAGTTGAAGAGTGGGAGGCGTGAGAATATGAGCAAAGAGGTCAAGACCATGATGGGGAAAGCCACTGAAACAGTTTCCTGAGCTAATGGGAGTTCACCAACTCCAGCTGGACAGGGATGGAACCAGCACAGGTCCAAACTAGTACCCCTGAATGTGGGTGACAGTTGTATAGCTGGGGTAGATTGTGGGGCCACTGGCAATGGCACCAGGATCTGTCCCTAGTGCTTGTACGGGCTTTTGAAATCCATTCTCTTTGGATGGATTCCTTGCTCAGCCTAGATATAGTGGAGAGGACCTTGGACCTTCCACAAAGCAATGTACCTTGCCCTCTCTGAGGAGTGGATGGGGGGAGGGTGGGAGGTAGGTAGGGGAAATGGGAGTAGAGGAGGGAGTGGGAACTGGGATTGGTATGTAAAATGAAAAAAAGATAGTCTGTTTTCTTTTTTTTTAAGAAATTTTAAAAAACGAGAATGTAGGTAATAGCTTTGAACGCATCAGCACAGGAGACAGTTTCCTAAACAGAACATTGATAGCATAGGCACTAAGATTCACAATTAATAAATGGGACCTCATGAAACTGAAAAGCCTCTTTAAGGCAAAGGACACCATCAATAGGACAAAACTGTAGTCTACAGAATGGGAAAAGATTTTCACCAACTCCATATCTGATAGAGGCCTAATATGCAAAATATATAAAGAACTTAGAAAACTAGACATCAACAAACTAAACAATCCAATTAAAAATGGAGTACAGATCTAAATAGAGAATTCTCAACAGAAGAATCTCAAGTTACTGAAAACACTTAAAGACATGCTCAACATCCTTAGACATCAGAGAACCACAAATAAAACTGCTTTGAGATTCCTTCTTACACCTGTCAGAAAAGCTAAGATCAACAGCAATGACAGTTCATACTGACAACGACATGGAGCAAGGGGAACACTCCTCTGTTGCTGGTGGAAGTGCAAACTTGTACAGCTACTATGGAAATCAATACGGTGATTACTTAGAAATTTGGGAATCTATCTACCTCAAGATCCAGCTATACCACTCACGGGCATATACCCCAAGACACTCCATTTTACTGCCACAACACTTGCTCAACCATGCTCATAGTGGCTTTCTTCATAGTAGCCAGAAATTGGAAACAACATAGATGTCCCTCAACCGAAGAATGGATAAAGAGCATGTCATACATTTACACAATGCAGTATTACTCGGCTGTTTAAAAATGATATCATGAAATTTGCAGGCAAATGGATGGAACTAGAAAAAAAAATCATTCTAAGTGTGGTAACCCAGACCCAGAAAGACAAACATGGTATGTACTAACTTAAAAAGTGCACATTAGCTGTAAAGTAAAGGATAACCATTCTATAATCCACAGATACAGAAAAATGAGATTTAAAAAGGGGGAGGGGTCTAGCAGGATGCATGGATCTCTCTGGGATGGGAAAATAAAATAGGCTTTGAGAATGGACTCGGGGCAGATGGAGATAGAAACAGAGAATTTGTGTTTGGGAGAAATGAATGGAGGGAGAGATTGTGGGCAGATATAGCTGGAATAAAGGGGCATTTAGGGAGTGGTGTAGAAACACAGAGTGGCAGATACATCCTAGAACCTATGAGGGTGACCCTAGCAGCAAAGACTCCCAGCCTGAACCGACCATCTTCTTTAATCAGGATAGGCTCCCAGTGGTGGGACTGGAACACCAACCAGTCTCAAAATCTAAGCTCTACCAAGCATACGAACTACATGATATGCTGGGGTAATAGTGGCTCAGAATGTGTGGGAGTGGCCAACCAATTACTGGTCTAACCCGAGGCCCAAGCCACAAGAGGGAGCCCATGCCTGACTCTGCCTGGATGGCCAAGGTCTGGAAGTTGGATGGCAAAAAACAAAACAAAACAAAAAAACCCTCAATGAAATGATTCCTAATGGTATTCTGCAATACTCATAGATTGGTGCTTACCCAATCATCATCAGAGTCTTCATCCAGCAACTAATGGAAGCAGATGCAGAGACTCACAGCCAAACATTAGGTAGAGCTCTAGGAACCCTACAGAAAAGGGGAAGCAATGGTTGGAGGAGAAAGTGAGAAAAAGGACACCAGGAGAACATGGACCAGAGAATCACCTAACCTGTACCCTTAGGGGCTCATAGAGACTGAAGCAGCAACCACAGAGCCTGCACAGGTCTGTGCTAGGTTCTCTCTATATACATTCTGGTTATTTAGCTTGGGGGTTTGTGCGACTCCTAAGAGAGAATTGGGGGTGTCTCTTACCCTTTTGCCTGTTCTTGGGACTCTTTTCCTCATACTGGATTGCCTGTCCCAGTCTAGAATTGAGGGTTTGTACCTAGGCCTATTGCATCTTGTAATGCCGTGTTTGCTTGATATTCCAGAGAGGCCTCCTCTTTTCTGAAGGGAAAGGGAGAAGCAGTGGATCTGGGGGAGAGGAGATGTGCGTGTGCATGTGGGGTGGGGGTTTCTGGGAGGAAGAGGGGAGGTTGCCAGAGGGAGGTATTATATGAAAAAAAATAATTTTTAAGAAGTAAAAGAAAAAGAATTACTACCTCTGCAAGTCACCTTGGCAAATAGTGCCAGGTAGTAACAAATAGAACATTACAGGCTGAGAGGCCTGTTGTGCAGGGAGACTTTCTCAAGTTCCAGAAAGAGACAGCATGCCAAGAATGTTGTCTTGGGAATATAATATATGGAATATTAATTACATACTGCTAAAACATGCACAACAAGAATATAAATTACATTGAGCAAGCAGCAAGGCAGATTATCAACCAAAGCAGAAAAAAATGGAACATTACCTAATAAGCAATAATTGAACATTAATAATAGGTTTCTAAAAATCTATCTTTATTTCCACAATGATGCTAGAAAAGCTCTGATTAACATAAAAATATAAAAATATGAGAAGCTTTTTTCTAACAGTATGATAGGAATGCTGTTCAAAGTGATAGGAATGAGAAATAGGCATAAATACAGGACTTTTGTTATGAAATTATAATAACTAAGGTAATATAACTTAAGGCTTATTTGATATACTATAAAATCTTTATAGTGGCATATTGGTTATGTAATATTATATTTGCAAAACTATGATCCAATCACTTCAATTCTGCAAAAATTATTCCATGTTGTTTAGCTATCTGTCCAAATGCTGGCTTACACTCCACTCACGAGTCTTGAGTTATGAGAGCAAAATGGACATCCTCTATTTTCAACCAGAACCTTGCTGGCCCTTCCAGACAACTTTCTGAGAAGAGTGCTTGTGATCTGACCTTTGGTATGTGCATGCACAAACCCACTTTGTAAATCTGCTTTGTAAGCAGGACAGGAAGTCTTTTGAAACATAGGGTTTCTTTCATTAATTCGTAAATATTATTATTCATTTTGTGATTAAAGCTCATCATAAAGAGAAAACACACACAGATAAAATATATCTCTAAACACAGACATATCATACGGTGAATTGAGAAAAATGACAGATAACATGTTAGTAAAGTTCTATTTCTTGGTCTGGGTGGTATATAAACCAGTTAATGCATATTTGAAATTTTGCATGAGCTATATGAGGAAATGTTCCATTGTTTTTGCTCCACTACAATATTTATTTAAAGTAGTAGAGGGAATATTCTATACCTGAGATGAATTAGGACACTATAACTCACCAATGTCTACATGTGTCAAAATTAAAAGCAGAATATGGGATTGACTCTCAACCTTCATCACCTCTAACTAAGAAACTGAAAGAGGGTCAGTAAGATAGCTCAGCAGGCAAAGGTGCTTTGACCTGCCTGACAGCCTAAGTCTGATCCTCGGGACCCACCTGCTAGAAGGACGGAGCCCACTCTTGCAATTTGTCCTTGAGCTCTGCACACATGCTGCAAACACACACACTGCAAAGAATGAATGTTCTGACAGGAATGAATAAGTGATGTTATAAACAACGTCTAAGCAACATTCTAATGTCTTCACTTTTTATCTACTAAGAGTGTCCCTTTCCCAGGCGGATCTTCGTGAGTTCGAGGCCAACCTGATCTACAAGAGCTAGTTCCAGGACAGGCTCCAAAAGCTACAGAGAAACCCAGTCTCGAAAAACCAAAAAAAAAAAAAAAAAAAAAAAAAAAAAAAAAAAAAAAAAAAAAAAAAAAAAAAAAAAAAAAAAAAAAGAAAAGAAAAAAGTGACAGCATATCCAAGGAATAGTACTTTCTCCTAACAGGTGGTGGTATTGTTATGTCTGGACACTTGGAAACATGGTAACTAGGTAATAATATCATGAACTTTCTAGAAAAAAAAGTAGTAAAAAGGTAATTCTTTCGATGTAAAAAATGCATCTTAACTGAGAGATTTACAGATACAGAGAAGACCTGTTTAGGATTTCTTGAATATGGTGACTTGTACCTAGGTATCCCATTGACTGATACCCAACAAGCACAGCCTGCACAAATGTTAGACAGAAGTTTCTGTGCATCATCAGGGCCACAGAACAACCCAACTGATAAGAATAACAAGTCATTGTACTTAAAATTTTACCCGGGGCCAAAAAAATGTTTGTCAGATGACCTAATGGACTGTTCAAGGAATGCTCTAGAAAAGGAATACCTCTTTTTGTTTTGTTTTTCGAGACAAAGTTTCTCTGTGTAACAGTCCTAGCTGCCCTGGAAGTAGCTCTTGCAGACTAGACTAGCCTCGAACTCAGAGATCTACCTGCCTCAGCCTCCCAAGTGATGGCATTAAAGGTATGCACCACCACTGTCCAGCCAAAGAGGAACACCTTTATTAACAATTCTTCACTAATGTTATGGCATAGTTCTTATGCTATATCTCCCTAAGTTAAGTTCCAGTGTAGCCTGTATTAGTCTATGAGCTTAGATGTCAACTGACTTTAAGAAAACCCTTTGGCTAATGATAAGCCACTATCATGAGAACAATGGTCTTCTTGAATGTAGCTAACAGGAAACACCAATAAGTTTACTTTTCACTAAGTGTAGCACCTACATGGTACAGAACATGGTGTCCCTTGCTCTCTCCTTCCATATTGTCATATTGCCATGGAGGTGCATCTTTATGTTGGCTAACTCATATTTCCACTTCTTATGGTTGAGTTCCCTCCCACTTCTGTCTGGAGTTCCGGATTTAAGTATGGCAAAATGTCCATCACTCCACAATTAAATAAATAAATATGCACTGTTCTTAGTCTTTATTTGGTAAGCTTAACATCTGAGTTACTTTAGACCAGTTTCTATTATATTTGTCTTGGTTTACCTTGTCCTTCCTTTCGGTGATGTCTTAGTTTCATTTTCATTGCTGTGAGAAAATACTGCAACAAAAAGTAGCTTGGGGGATGAAGGGCTTGCAATTTCACATTAGTCCATCATTTTGGGGAAGTCAAAACAGAAGCAGCAGGAAGATCTTGTCATATCACATTAACAGTCAGTAACAGAGGGAAGAAAAGCATCTTTGCTTGATTCCTCTCAGCTAGCTTTTGCCATGGACTGGCTCAGGGGAGCCCCTCAGACCATGAGAGAATCAGAGTCTTGGTACCAGGAAGGCACAAGTTCGGCGAATGACAGACAGACACAACACACAAGAGAGTGGTTGGAATCTGCTGCAACTTTACTGAATTCATGTTGCCATTATATAGTATTCAAACAAAGAACAAACCAGAAGGTCACGTATCATTACTTGGCACAGTATGAAAGCTTCTTTTAGTCACATCAGCGATGAGCACGTCCGTGGAAGGGTAACTCTTGTCCTTGGGAACATAGACCTCAAACAAGTGGTTTCATTTTATCTAGGAATAGAAAGTTTCTGTCTCATATTTGCTATCATAGCCCTTCCTTTTTCTCCCCCTTTCTTTATCTCCTCTAGTGACCTAATATGCCTAATCAGTTCTCTGCACCTGCTGCAATATACTTTTTTGTACTTTCTCATGCAGCAAACACCATGGGGGTTGGGATCTAGCAAGCCTATTCATAAATGGTAGAGCTAAATAATTCTGCTTTTGTCCCTCATATATTATATACTTATGACCATCATCCTCATATCTTCCTGTGTATGGAATGGGGTCATCTGGTGACTCAGTTGTACTCCTAGGTGGTTCCCACCATATATCCCTGAACCTAAACTTTATTAACCCATGAGCCTTACGTGTTGAAATGCCCAATCTTGCAAGGAATTTTTTCCTAGTTTCTTTATTCCCAGAATGGGGGTTTCCTAACAACATTTGGATCTTAACCTATGTTTCTCCCAAATCATTAGTCCTTTTTTAGGAAAAGCTCCTGCTGCTGTAACTCATCTATAATACCCTCCCTCCACTGATCTCTTATCGCTTACAACCAGAATTTGCACAAGGGCTTGAAACACTGGAGGCATCTCGAGCACTGTTTTAGTATCATTATCAGAATTCTTAATCCCAGGAACATCAAGGGGTTCTCTGGTAATATTTATACATTTGGCCAAGTATAGCAAAATACATTATCAGGAAACAGGAAAGAATGGCAGAGGCAGCTAACCATCTATGACAGTGGTGAGTACATAATCTTCCATTTGAGTTCATGACCTGAGCTGATTGCTAAGGAACTATCCGCGAACGGCACAAACCCCCCCAGCCTGTGTCCTCCGGACCAGAGACATCGTTGTCACCAGGCGACACCGCTGTGGGTGTGGCAAGCTTTCTCTTCTGTTATACTGTCCAAAATTCTGCCCAGGGAATGGTGCTGTCCACGATGACTGGGTCTTCCTATGCCAAATAAGTCAGTTTCCACAGACACGCCACGCCCGTAATAAATCAGTTCCTGCAGACACGCCCGTAATAAGTCAGTTCCTACAGACACGCCCGTAATAAGTCAGTTCCTGCAGACACGCCCGTGATAAGTCAGTTCCTGCAGACACGCCCGTAATAAGTCAGTTCCTGCAGACACGCCCGTGATAAGTCAGTTCCTGCAGACACGCCCGTGATAAGTCAGTTCCTGCAGACACGCCCGTGATAAGTCAGTTCCTGCAGACACGCCCGTAATAAGTCAGTTCCTACAGACACGCCCGTGCAGCAACCAGATCTAGATGATTATTCATTGCGACTCTTTGCTCGGTGAAGCTAGGCTTTGCAAAATGGACAATTAAAACTAACTAGAAGAGCAACTTTATATGAACATCCAATGATTTCAGTTTGGATAACTAGCTTTTTTATTCATAGAAATTCCATTAAATAACTAGCATTTTATTTCTAGAAATTTTACTAGTTAGTTTTAAAATTTGTCTTTTTCATGTGATCTTTTTAAGTTACAGTACTTATTTCTTGTTTTGCATTTATTATTATTTTGAAACATTGTTTTCTAAACAAATATCAGAATAAAGAATTTCTTTATTCTGAAGTTAAGTGCTTTATTTGGTTTAACTGTCTACTAAGTCAGATATTTTGGGGGTATGTTTTATTAATTATGATATGTTGTGGAATAAAATGTCAAATTTTATTTACTTTTATTGTTCTCATATTTAATACTTTAATTTGTTGAAATATTTCATATATTCCAAAATCTAACCACAAATTATAAATATTTATAAGGTAGTATCTACTGACTATAGATCAAACTTACTTGTTAAGGTTGTTTCTCTTACACAAGAGTTCAAAAATGAGTCTTCGTTATTAACATACACTGTTATACTCAGTCCTTGGGTCAGAAAAAGAGAAATATAGACAATAAGACACAAACTCTTAAATACTTCTGCCCAAAAGTGACATGTCATTTTCTGAGCACAGTCTACTGGGCAAAGAACATGTCTCTCTCTCTTTTTTTTATTTAGGTTTTTCTTTTTTTATTTAATTGTTTTTATTATGCTACATTTTTCTCCACTCCCATCCCTTCCTCCCCTCTCCCCTTCTACCCTGTCCTGTGACCCCCATGTTCCCAACTTACTCAGGACATCCTGTCTTTTTCTCCTTCCTATGTAGATCCATGTATGTTTCTCTTGGGGTTCTCTTTGTTGTCTAGGCTCTCTGTGGCTGTGGACTGTAGGCTGCTCTTTCTTTGCTTTATGTCTGAAAGCCACTTATGAGAGAGTACATATGATATTTGTCTTTCTGGGTTTGGGTTACCTCATTCAACATGGTCTTTTTTAGATCCATCCATTTTCATGCAATTTCAAGAAGTCATTATTTTTTTTACCGCTGAGTAAATGTACCACATTTTCTTTATCCATTCTTTAGCTGAGGTGTATCTAGGTTGTTTCCAGATTATGGCTATGACAAATAATGCTGCTCTGAACATAGGTGAGCACACATCCTTGTGATATGAATAAGCTTCCTTTGGGTGTATGCCCAACAGCATGTCTCTTAGCACTGAAGAGGATAAAGAAATGAATTAATGCTGAGTTCCTAAAAGGAATCACTGGAAATGTTGAGGAACAACTTTAGGTATTACCAGTTATAGTGTCTAACTTTTTATGTGAATTCATCTTTGTTTGGATCAGTCTTTTACTGTGGACAAGCTATGTCTTTTATACATTTGTGCATGCATTTTTGCCAGAGTACATTGCAGATATAACCATTTGAGAAAATAATTTTCACCTATGGCCTATCCACCCACCTCACACTTTATTGACTCAATGCCAAAGTGTGAGTTTTTTCACACAGATAAACTTCCTAATTGCTCTTCTATAAATGTCATATATACAATATAAAAGACGGAATAGTATGTCAAACTTCCATCTTTACTTCTGTGTGCATTCTGCAGTACAAGGCTGCAACAGCCTGATATCTTTACAAACATTATTCTACATACTTAGGATTCTCTAAGTTAGCATCTTTTTCCTGCTATTTGATATTCCCTAGCTATTAGAAATTTATAGAAATTTACAGAAATTTATAGAAATTTAATCCATATTTATTCTGTATTATTTTGTATTTTGTCTGTTTTATCTGCTATGTTAACAGTGCAAGTGCTATGTATTTGCCAGTTTTCTAAACAGCATTAGAATTACTACAAAGAACTACGTCAATATACTGACCTTCTCTCCATCTTTTATCCAAAAAGCTCAATAATAAATATCATTACTGAAGAGTATAATACAGAATTTAGTAAAAACTGCTGTCAGTGCTTTCTCTTTCTCTAAGTTATGCTTTCCATTCCATCAAAAGACGAAATCCTTTTCCTTGACTATGAGCTGGCCTTGTGGGTCACATACAGTAGAAAACACTGGAGACTGTGCTCTGGGAATTCACAGCCTGTTTGCTAAATAACTGTAGCTCTATTTTATTCTCCTGGAGCTTTGTCATCACACATCAGGAATACAGTAAAAAAATGAGACCACAGAGACAAAGCTTTAGGAAGAGGGCAGCTGAGTTTTCATGGGTGATGGGGGTGCCTGCGGATAAATGACCTCAAGATCTTCAGGAAAACCACCAGTAGAGGCTGGGACAACCCATGGGTTTGTATAAAATAATGAACTACTTCTGTTTATGACACCAACACTGAGATTGTTTGTTATAATAATTGATATTTAGATAATGACCAGTAACTTTTTATGCTAATGGTATTACAGAGGAGAACTTATCCTAAATTACATCAGAATTCTAAAATGATTATCTCTCAACTGGCACACCTACAACTAAATGTTGAAGCAACTCTCAATGTCTTAATTTTTTTCAGATTATGGAGCATTAATATTTGGGGACTGGGCTCTTCTTAAATTGAAGCAGTACAGTTAACCATTTTGATGTTGTCAATTAATTTCTGGAAAGTATTTCTGAATTTAAGGTGATTTGCCTTCAGATAAAATATATAGCCAGGCATGGTGGCACACGCCTTTAATCCCAGCACTCGGGGTAGAGGCAGGCAGATCTCTGTGAGTTTGAGGCCAGTATGGTCTACAGAATGAGTTCCAGGACAGCCAAAGACACACAGAGAAACTCTGTCTCAAAAAATCATATATTAAAGCAATATATATGTTGCTTTACACTAACCCAATAGAAATTTCTTATGTAGAATAAAGTATTTATTCTACCGATTTCTGACTGTGGAAACTAACCTTTGTATTCACACTGGAATGAATTCAGTTCTTTACCCATGGGTCTTTATTTCTGACATTTTAAAAATAAAGCAAATGGCACCACTCCAGAATTGATGCCAAATACATGCTTCAGCAGCAATCGCCACGAAGACGGTAACTTTCCATGCTTTTGACATTTCATAAATTCTGACTGTAAGTTGTGGAGAGAGTGGAGCAAATTCTTAACTGTTAGCCTATTTTATTATAAACATAAAAGAACACATTTCCCATTGCAGCACAGTAACTTTTATGAATGTCCAGATCAAAGCATTAAGGCTATTTCTATGTATTCCAACAGGATTTTCCAGAGGATGTGCCAGGCTTTATGAAAGAGAACAAGCAGGGAGGAGCTGCACATAAAGTATGGCTTGGTTTTATGATTAGTGTCTGCTAACTGCAAAGTTTCTAAAACACAAGGAACTGGAAATTTCTCCAAGCATAACATTCTTTATTTGAGTCTATAGAAATAAAGTATATTTATCATCCACATTACTGATGTTTATGAGTGCCTCAGCATAAAATAAGAAGAAAGAATGGCCACTGCTTACTGCCAAGCACAGCTTAATGAAATCCCTGCTTCTGTGTGTTTTCTGAAGAACTGCCCTCTGCTCTTAAAATCATTGTTCTTCTGCCATGATTCTCCTATTAAATCATCACTTAGATAATTGTACCCTACTGACACAAGAATCCACTGAAGCACACTTTCCTTTATACCAAGTAAAGGCCGCAGTAAGTGAAGACAACTATTATGTAAATAGCAAATAAATTCAACTCTACAGCAAATACCGTCCTATGCATGCATTGCAGATAGGAAAGGTAGGAAACCGAAAACACAAATCTCAAGTTTAAGATACATGTAAAACTGATGTAGTATTTTGACAAAGCATGATGAGATATTATAAATAAAATCTCACTGGCTCTTCAGGGACAAGAAAGAATAAAAAAAAAATTACTGCCAGTTCAATAGAGCATTAGCTCTTTTTTGCTGATTTAAATAGTCAATATAATATTAAATAACTATAATAATAATGAATGCTTATACAATTTCTTTCTTTTATCAGTGCATATTATAATACATATTAACAATTTTTCCATGAACATACAAGAAAAGAAATTCTTACAGCTAAAATTTGATTAAAATAATTACACTTTTTATCAAGCCATGAAAAGAATTTCTTTCTCTAAACTAAAATTATATTTATAGTCAATAGAAGTAAATGTAAATTTTGAAAAGGAATACACCTTGAATACCGAGAGACAAAAAGTGTTGGCTGAAGATGATTATTCTAATTCAATATATCAGTGTAGTGGCGCGAGTATGATGCTTTGTGCTAAATATTCAGTAATCTCCTCATAGAAACAAATCTTAGAACCACCCTGTGCCTGTCAGTCCTTGTCATTGTGCCAAAACTCTTGAAAGAATAAATAAAAAACAAGGAAAACTTAATTTTGTCTTAAGGTTGCAAAGGTTTTCTGATTGCTTAGCTTCTGTTTAAGGAGCTGTGACATTGAAAATCATGAAAAAAAAAAAAAAGCATTTTATGGTGGCCAGAAAGCAGAGAGATGAAGGTGCAGGGAGGGTCTCATACCTGCTTCAGCTTTCTCCTTGACCCCCCCCCCTTTCTTAAAGGCTCTAGCACTCCTCACAGGCTGATGTGGTAGCTCCTTTTTCTGTTTCTGTGACAAAACACTGGAGGAGAGCAACTTAAGGGAGAAGGGGTTAGTTTGGGTTTAGAACTTCAGGGGTCATATTCCATTACCCATCGCCACAGAGAAGGTGTGGCCACAGGAGAGGGAGGCCAGCTGCCTCACCTGCAGTCAGGGACCAGAGAGGGAACTCGAAGTGGGGCTGGACTATAAAACCTCACACCCTTCAATCAGTGAGTCACTTCTAGAGGTAAAAACTGTTCTGAACAACACCAGCAACTGGAGAGCAACTGCCCATGCATAGGAACCATAGAGGGAAAGTTCATATTCAAACAACAGCAGCTGGCAACTAATCCTTTAGCATATAGGCCTTTGGGGAACATTAATAAATTAGTTTTTATTTAATTAAACACAATTACATCATTTCCTCCCTTCTTCTCCTCCCTAGAAATCTTTCCATGTTTCCCTCCCAAATTCATGTCTTTCTAAATTAGATATATATAATTTTACATGTGTGAATAATACATATGCAAATAAACATATCTTTCTAGTGTTTCTTGCATTTATATGTTTTTAGAACGGACAAGTTGGTGTTATATAACCAATTGGGGGTCTCATCCCTGGAACAGACTAATTATCTTTCTTTTAGTAGTCTTTATTTGCCTATAGCACTTCATCTAAGAGCAGGGCACTCTAATAAAACCCCACCCACATTAACAAATTTGTATGGTCAATGTTTGGGTCTTGTTTAAGCAGCCATGTTGTTAAGTTAATAAGCTTGGCTTTCCTGTCATATATAGAAGATTCACCCTTGCAGCAGTGAGGTCACAGATCTTAGAGGAGAATCTACTCGCACTTTCCAAAGCCATTATAATTCCTAACAAAATTCTAAATATTTCTCCTTTTTCCCAGAGAGAAACGTAGCTGCCACTTGCCAGCAAAGAAGCTTCTTGCAGCACAGCCCACTACAGAAAGCCACATCTGGTCAACATGCAGACAATGGTGATGTGGGGTGCCCAGTTTCAACTGACAGATACAAGCCTTACACCTAATGCTCCGGGATATCGAGGGAGAAAGGGTGGAAAGATTATAAGAGCCAGAGGAACTCTTGGGGACTTTTAAAAATACAAACCGTACCTATGAAATGTATTTTATATGACAGAGATGCTTGGCAATGCAGTGAGACAGGACTAAGACACTGGGATAAGGAAAGAAACTAATTAGAAACAATGAACAGGTGACAGATGAGGTGTGTGCTTTTCTTTCTATCAGAACAAGGACTGTGAAATAGATTGGTGTAAGTTTGCCACACCAAAACTATGGAAAGAGGGGTATCTACATATAAATAAAATCAACTCTGCAGTGAGAACCCTGAGAGGCTGACTTCATAGGATTCCAGAGAGCCTTAGTGCTGAGACTGTTTCCTTAAATGACAACATGGTCTTAATGAGACTGGACTTTCTTTCCTCCAGAACTCCAAGCACCAGGCTGTCTGTACTCTCTCCTGAGATCTTATGCACTGCCTTGTTATAGTGTTATATTTGTCATACATGTACAATTTCAAGACAGCGTGTAAAACCATATAAAAGAAAAGTTGTCCCATCCACCAATACATTTACATTTGATTGGCAATATCACCAACAGCCATAGACTTCTGTGTGAACACTCAGGTCTTTAAATAACTGCACTGAGTGCATTCTTCCCCTGCTTGAGTTGACAGCCTGGTTTTCAACATGAACTGTGTTGACTCTCTGATTCCTGACTACAATACCATAATATTTCTGACTGTGATATGTGGTAGGGAAGGGAGTCTTTCCAACAACTACTAGCCTTGACTTAAGAGTACCTACTTTAAATCAAAAGTGGAGTTTAGCGTCACATTTAGAGGTGTAGGAGCATAATGTTATCATGAAAACCTTAATGATGTGCCACCAAGATTTCTCAGTGGGCAGGAGTACTTGCCACGCGAGAGAGACAGTTCAAGGTCAATCTCTAGAATCCATGTAAACATGAAAGTAGAAGAGACTCCATGAAGTTGCTCTCATCTCCACATGAGTACCATGGCTTACATAACTATCTCATGCACACACACACACACACACACACACACACACACACACACACACACAGGCTTTTAAAATGAAAAACATTTTGAAACATTAAAAACCTGCTCTTAGAAGATGACAAGAGTATTTATGGCAATAGGACCACAAGAATCACCAAGGCAACATTCTGTTGTCTGAACTCTGGCAGGTGCTGAGATCGGAAACAGTTGAGAGAGCAGTGCTTTTATTTTATATTGATCATAAAAATCTCCCTCGTTAAATGTTCTAAGATTAAAAACAGCATTTCACTTTGTCACCAATGTGTCAGGATGCTGGCAAAATTGATAGAAATTGTGCACTCTCCACGGCATTACCCAATCGTGTGTTGTGTTCCTGAGTGTTCTTTAGCTCCAAGGACCAGGTAAGCACTTATGTTCACCTCAAGTGTAGAGGTCTCTTCTGAGGGCACACAGTGAAACCTCGGGTTAACTCAGATGAAGGAACAAAACTGAGAAGAAACTGAAAACATCCTTTCCCAAAGGCTCCCATTGATCCTATATCTCTGCTTATTCCTACACAAGGCTCATTGGACTCCAAAAGGGCAGAAGAAAGTGACAAGGGTTTGCCATGAGAAAGGGGAGAGAAAAAGTTCATACAAGTGCCACTGAAATTAAGGTTTTACAAAATTGTGTGATAGAGTTCTGGGGTGATACACAGAATAGGACATGACTTAGTGCATTAGTCCAAAAGAGTTCTACTGAAAAAAGTAACTTTTATAGTGAGACAAGAAAAAGCCAAAGGAAATGAAGTTTCTGGATCAGACAATGTCCTGTCATAGTGAGGTCCTTAGGACTGAAAAATTGTGTGATGCTGAACTAGGTACTTCTTCTATGGGAAAACTCTCAACATCTCCCCTTCTGGGTCCTTATTGGCAACTTTAAACACTAAGACATTATTTTAAAAAGTCAGTAAGAAAGAACTTAAGAAAAATGGAGCATGTGTTCTGAAACAGGAAAACAGTTGCAAACTGTAGACCATCTGTGGAACTAAATAAAAGTTCATTAGAAAGAGACAAAAGGGGGCCTGACTTACGTAGGCGCTCCCTTCCAAGCTCCCACTTGGCTCACTATAAATGAGCTCTTGCTGCTCGATTGCAAGCCACCACTTTTTGGTAAGATCAGGTAGCAAAATGAGACGTGGAAAATGTTTATCCTGACCATGAAAAAGAAACACATCTCAGACAGGGGCTTCCAAATTTCAGGTTAATCGTTCTCCCAGGAACACAGAATTTATATGGCCTTCAATTCATACAAAGAAATTACAGACTCTGCTATGAGCTTAGATGTATCTAATTACTTTAGACACTTCCTAAAGATTCAACTTTCTTTAAAGTTCGTAAGCATCATAGACCCTATCTTAATATTGTCCTCATCTGTATTCCCTCCTTTCAATATGCTACTAGGCTACCATAATCTTTGTGATTCCATTGTAATATTACTTTCTTTGACAATAGGGAGCTTAAAACAATTATTTCACTGTAGGAAATGTTGATCATGTATTTGTAGTCTCTTCTATTTTTCTGACATTACACCAAGTCTGCTTATGTCAACAAATCGTAGAATAAGATTAAGGCAAGACATCTTTTCTTTGTATACAACCCTAGCAGGGATGACCTTCCATTATGTCATAAGCTGTCTAGAAATTTACTGAGTCTTTTTGTGCTGTCTCTTTTGATATCCAAGAGCCTTTACAGGAATTATTTGGTAACCATTGACATAGATTCACCAATCAATACCTGAGTACCTACCATGGATCATGTATTAGATAAACCCCAGGTTATAACAAAAAACTAGTAGTATTGAGGAGCTTGTATTGAAAGTCTTCACAGCTGTTCAGTCCTTCACAAACACCTGTCTGACCTCTTCCTAGGCCCCCACCAGGGATGAAGATCCCCAGTGCAGGAGCGCTAATGAGCAGTCTGAATCATTCACTGCAAGGAGGTGAAAGCTGTCCTCGTGCGACAGATCACAGGACTCACAGGGCGAGGCAGGACTAAGAAGCCTTTTGTCCCAGACTAGCTATGTGTCTTCTAAATCGTCCCTGCAATGAAACGGCCTAGCCTCTGCTAAGCTCTTTCTGGCACAGCTCCAAAACACTTTGTTCTCATCCCACTCCAACAGTTCCCGCCAAATCAGTCTCCTGCTGTCCTGTGCCTACATGAAGCGTCTAGGGCCAAACCATTCTTTCTATATTCCAAGTGCAGATAAGATCAGCTCTGGGCTCTCTGCCCCACGCACTATGCTTCTTCTAGTTCTACGGCTATGCCGTGTACACTGCACTGCCTCTCTCTTTCATTAAGGTTATCTATGACTCAAAAATAAAGTCTTATAAATTAAAAAAAATATTGAAACTTTTAGAGATATTTCTAGCTCTAAATTAGTATACAAAGTGTTAGGTTTCATTATATCATTTTCAGGCATAATTTTTGTTGATCCTTTTCCCCCAATCCCCATCACCTCCTTATACCCTTCCATTTCTAGAAGGCTACTTTCTATTTTTATGTCATATGTTCAATTGCCCTTCACCTCAACACCATTTTTGTGATAATTTATTAAATTTGAAGTTGTAGATTTTTGATAAAAATACTATTTTTATTTAACATAAAATTACACTATTTTATCACTCCCTCTCCTCCAACTCCATATCAAACATTTGACCCTTTATTCTTGAATTGTGTGGATGATGTTTGTGTGTGTGTGTTATAATATCTGCTGAGTCTGTTTGGTGTTTCTCATATGTACGTTTTTAGGGCTGACCACTTGGAACTGAATACCATTTAAGAGGTTTATCCTTGGAGATGTTTAATTCTCCCTCAGTAGTCTTTAATTGCTAGTAGCTCCTCGTGTAGGACTGTGGCCCCTTGACATTTCCCCTATCTACAATAGCACATGAACTGTAACCATTGTTCAGGTCTTGTTTAAACAGCCATATGGTTGGGATTTAATGATGTAGCTTCCCTGTCAAATCCAGAAGACACCATCTTGCAAATTTCCCAGTCCTTTGGCTCTTACATCTTTCTGTCCCTTTTACCTGTAGGTTCCCTGAGCCTTAGGTGTGTGTGTGTGTATGGTGGGGTCAGGAAGTGGGTGTTGTAGATTCATCAGCTGGGGCTAGGCACCCCACAGTCACTTGCTCTCTGCATTTTGACTAATTTAGCTTTTTATAATGGCCATCTGCTTTAAAAAGAAGCTCCTATAAGGAGTGAGAGCTACATTTTGTGTGTTGAAGATGTATTTAGGATTAGTTTAAGAATTATACTGGCTTAGGAAAATGTCAGTAGTAGGTCCTCTTCTAAGATCCAGAACCTCAATAGCCTAGGTTTACTGTACCAAGAATGACTTCTCTCCTGTCAAGCTTAAGTCCAATTAGATGGCTGCTGTTTACCACCAAGATATAAGTACCACTACTGCACATTTACAAATGTAGTACTTTATCAGTCATTGTTAAAGTTTATAGGAGTCACAGCTGGGCTGGGCTAGTAATAGCTTTCCTCCCTTGTCAGCTTGCACAGTGATTCCAGCACTACGGAAGCTAATCCTTAGGAAGGAGGCTTATGGTCAGATCCAGCTGGAGTTCTCTTAGTCCTGTATCCAAAGTATGCAATGTCCTCAGGAATAGGGACTTACCCTTAACTTCGGAGAGACAACTAAGCGTAACAACAGACTTGAGTTCCCCTGATCAAGAACTCAAAAGTTTTTTTCATTCTTGGTACTGGAGTTATAGTCTATGGCTCTTTGGGGAAGATATTATCATCTCAAAAACATTAATTTTCTCTCTCTCTCTCTCTCTCTCACACACACACACACACACACACACACACACACACACACACACACACACATTTCACATACACACATATATGAAATAACCCTAACCCAGTTTGGGTAAATATAAATGATTTCCTATATCCAGAGGAAATCCTTAGCTTTATTATCTCGCCTCCCTTAGAATACCTCTAGTATCTTTTTTTTTTTTTGAAAGCTCATGCACCTTACAAGGTTCACAAAGACAGCTTCTTAAGGCAACCTTCTTCATCCATGCCAGATGAACACAACTGATCATAAAAGTCTTCTTATACATACTTTGCAACAATGTCTTCAGCACAGTCAATGGGTTCGCAGAAGCACTAGCTGTTCATCAGAACACCACAAGAATGACCTAGAAACCTATGTGAATCCAGGACCTTCAAGAGAGTAGACCTAAGCCAACAACCCGGTGGGTCTGGGCGAGAGTCTAGGACCTCCCAGGAACTAGGCCAAAGCCAGGACCTCTGTCAGCCTGGGCTTGAGTGAACCTGGGTCCTCCGAAGTAATAGGCAGGAACCAGAGATCTGGGCGGGACCAGGCACGAGTCTGGGACCTCAGAGAGACTAGGCCTGAGCCAGGTCCTCTGTGAACTCAGACATTGGTTTGGGATATCAAAGGGAATAGGCAGGAACCTGGAACACCTGTGGGTCCCAGCGCGAGTCTGAGACCTCTGAGGAAGCAAGCAGGTCCCCTGCGGGTTCGGGCACACCCAAGCCTAGAACCTCCCAGGCAGTATACTGGAACCAGAAATCTTTCCAGGTCCAACTACAACCCAGGGACTTCTGCAGGAGGGAATCCAGGCTAGGATTTACAGATACAGGTCAAAGCCGGTAACCTAAGCCAAAATTGCCCTGAGGCAAGGAACTCCACCTTGGGCAACAAATTCCACAGGAGTGGAATTGAAAGACACTCCTAGGACAGAGAGAGCCTAAGGAAACAAGCTCCACCAGGAGCAGAAGCCAGGAACAAATCCAGCCCTGGGAGCCAACCCAGTCCTGGGACACTGGAAGACCAGGATTGAGCCAATGACCTGACTCAGACCCTGCGACCTCCACCAGAACCGGAGTGGGACTGAACCAGTTACCTAAGACACAGAGAGAACAAGCTCCACCAGGAGCAGAAGCCAGGAGCAAACCCAGTCCTGGGACACAGGAGGATCAGGATTGACCCAGTGACCAGATCCAGAGTCAACGATCTCCACCAGAACAGGTCTAACTCCAAGCCAGGGACTTCTGCAAGAGGAGATCCAGACAAAGATCTACAGAAACGGATCAAAGCCAGCAGCCTAGGCCAAAGTAGGCCTAAGACCAAAGCACAGGAGCACTGAGCTACCTCCAGAACAGGAAAAACCAACAGGGTAACTAGAACTGTGACACTGACTGTACCACAAGAAACAACCATCTGAGCTTTGGATTCACTGGCACCTAGAAGATTATTCAACAGAATCTCAGACAGCCCCAACCACACCTATTAGAGGAAATGATGACTAGAAAAGGTAAGCTCACATGCTACACCACAAAGAGCAACAAAATACCAGTAAAACCTAAAGACCCTACAAAAGTAAGACCTGAACAACCAAATATGGATGAACCAGAAGAAAATGATCTAAAAAATAACCTCAAGAGAATGTATGAAATTATTAAAGCTGAAATGAGAAATTACCTTAAAGAAATGGAGGTAAAAACAAACAAAAAAATTAAAGATATCAGCAAACAAAACAAAACAAAACAAAAAACCTCAAATGTATAAAAGAAACTCTTTAGGACTTGAAAACTGAGATAGAAAAAAAGAAAACACATGCCGAAGGAACTACAGAAACAGAAATCATGAGGAAAAGAGCAGGAACCACAAATGCAAGCATGAACAACAGAATACAAGAAATAGAAGAGAAAATCTCAAGCGCTGAAGATAAAATAGAGGAAACTGACTCATCAGTTACAGAAAACATTAAATCTAACAAAAGCTTAACCCAAAATATTGATGAAATATGGGATAACATAAAAAGGCCAAATCTTAGAATAGATATAGAAGGAGAAGAAGTTCAACTCAAAGGCAGAGAAAATTTATTTAACAAAATCATGGAAGAAAAACTTTCCCTACCTAAAGAAAGATATGCCTATGAAGATACAAGAAGCTTACAGAACACCAAATAGACTGGATCCAAAAAAAAAAAGTCTTCTCACCACATAATAATCAAAACACTAACCATACAGAGTAAAGAAAGAATATTAAGAGCTGCAAAGGAAAAAGGACAAGTAACATATAAAGGTAGACCTATCAGAATTACACCTGACTTCTCAGTGGAGACAATGAAAGCCAGAAGGTCATGGTCAAGCATTATGCAGACATTAAGAGACCACGTATGCCAGCCCAAACAACTATACCCAGCAAAACTGTTGATCACCATAGAATGACAAAACAAGATATTCTATGACAAATCTAGATTTCACCAATACCAAACCACAAACCCAGCCCTATACAAAATATTGGAAGGAAAACTCCAACCCAAGCAAGATGGCTACATCAACAAAAACACAGACAATTTGAGATGATCTCATTACAGCAAATCCCGAAGAAGAAAAAAAAATGCACAAATTGACATCACCAATGATGAAAACTAAATTAACAGGAGATAGCAACCACTGGTCATTAATATCCTTTAATGTAAATGGACTCAACTCACCCATAAAAAGGTACAGGTTAATAGATAGGATACGAAAACAGAATCCATCCTTCTTCTGCATATAAGAAATGCATCTCAACCTCAAAGACAGACATCGTCTCAGAGTAAAAGGTTGGGAAAAGATGCACCAATCAAATGGACCTTAGAAACAAGCAGGTGTAGCTATCCTAATATATAACAAAATAGACTTCAAGCTAAAATCAGTCAAAAAAAGAGACATTTCATATTAGTCACAGGAAAAAAATCAATCAAGAGGAAATTTCAATACTGAACACCTATGCCCCAAATATAAGGGCACCCTCATATGTCAAAGAAGCACTTCTAAAGCTTAAATCATATATTAAGCCTCACACACTAATAGTGGGAGACTTCAACACTCCCCTCTCACCACTGGACAGGTCAATCAGACAAAAAATGAACAGAGAAATAAGAGAACGAACAGATGTTATGACTCAAATGGACTTAACAGACATCTATAGAATATTTCTTCCAAACAGAAAAGAATATACCTTCTTCTCAGCACCTTATGGAACCTTCTCAAAAATTGACTATATACTCGGTAACAAAACAAACCTCAACAAATACAAAAAAATTGGAATAACCCAATGTACCTTATCAGATCACCATGCTTTAAAACTAGAAGTCAACAGCAATACCAATTCCAGAAAACCAACAAACACATGGAAATTAAACAATGCTCACCTGAATCATCAATGGGTCAAGGAAGAAATAAAGGGGGAAATTAAAGACTTCCTAAAATTCAATGAAAATGACCACAGAACATACCCAAATTTATGGGACACAATGAAAGCAGTATTAAGAGGCAAGTTCATATAGCAATAAATGCCTACACATAAAGAAGCTGGAAAAATCCCACACTAGTGAACTAACAGAACATTTGAAAACTTTAGAACAAAAAGAAGCAAACTCACCTAAGAGAACTAGGGCAGGGAATAATCAAATTGAGGGCTGAAATCAACAAAATAGAAACAAAGAAAACAATACAAAGAATCAATGAGACAAAGAGTTGGTTCTTTGAGAAAAATCAACATAATAGACAAACCTTTATCCAAACTAACCAAAAGGCAGAGAGAGAATATCCTAATTAACAAAATCAGAAATGAAAAGGGGGACATAACAACAGACACAGATGAAATACAGAAGATCATCAGGTCATATTTTGAAAACCTGTACTCCACAAAATTGGAAAACTTAAAGGAAAATGGACAACTTTCTGGATAAATATCACTTACCAAAATTAAATCAAGACCAGATAAGCAAATTAAACAGACCTATAACTGCTGAAGAAATAGAAACAGTCATCAAAAGTCTCCCAACCAAAAAAAGCCCAGGACCAGATGGTTTCAGCTCAGAATTCTACAAGACGTTCAAAGAGGAACTAATACCAATACTCCTCAAATTATTCCACACAATAGAAACAGAGGGAACATCGCCAAACTCTTTTTATGAGGCTACAATTACCCTGATACCCAAACCACAGAAAGACATTACTAAGAAAGAGAATTATAGACCAATCTCACTCATGAACATGGATGCAAAAATAATAAATAAAATACTACCAAACCGAATCCAAGAACACATCAGAACCATCATCCACCATGACCAAGTCGGTTCATACGACTTGCAGATGCAGGGATGGTTCAACATACGAAAATCTGTCAACGTAATCCCTCATATGAACAAGCTGAAAAGTAAAAACCACATGAGCATCTCATTAGAGGCCGAAAAACCATTTGACAAAATACAACATCCCTTCATGATAAAGGTCTTGGAGAGAGCAGGGATACAAGGAACATACCTCAACATAATTAAGGCAATATACAGCAAGCCAACAGCCAACATCAAACTAAATGGAGAGAAACCCCTAGCAATTCCATTGAAATTAGGAACAACACAAGATTGTCAACTCTCTCCATGCCTATTCAATATAGTTCTTGAGGTCCTAGCTACAGCAATAAGACACCAAAGGGAGATCAAGGGGATACAAATTCGAAAAGAAGAAGTCAAACTCTCACTGTTTGCTGATGATATGATAGTTTACATAAGTGATCCCAAAAATTCTACCAAGGAACTTCTACAACTCATAAACACTTTCAGCAATGTAGCAGGATACAAGATTAACTCAAAAAAATCAGTAGCCCTCCTGTACACACATGATAAAAGGGCTAGGGAAGAAATCAGAGAATCAACACCCTTCACAATAGCCACAAATAGCTCGGATAAAATATCTCGGAGTAACTCTAACCAAACAAGTGGAAGACTTGTATGAGAAGAACTTTAAATCTTTGAAGAAATTGAAGAAGACACCAGAGAGTGGAAAGACCTCCCATGCTCTTGGGTAGGCAGAATTAATATAATAAAAATGGCAATCCTACCTAAAGCAATCTACAGATTCAACGCAATGCCCATCAAAATCCCAGAAAAATTCTTCAAAGACCTCGAAAGAACGGTACTCAACTTCATTTGGAAAAGCAAAAAAACCCAGGATAGCCAAAACAATCCTGTACAACAAAAGAACTTCTGGAGGCATAACAATCCCTGACTTCAAACTCCACTACAGAGCTACAATACTGAAAACAGCCTGGTACTGGCATAAGACCAGACAGGAGGACCAATGGAACTAAACAGAAGACCCGGATATCAATCCACACATCCTCGAACACCTGATATTTGATAAAGAAGCAAAAAATATCAAATGGAAAAAAGAAAGCATATTTAAAAGGTGGTGCTGGCATAACTGGATATCAACATGTAGACAAATGAAAATAGACCCATATCTATCACCATGCACAAAAGTCAAGTCCAAATCGATTAAAGACCTCAACATAAAGCCAGCCACACTGAACCTTATAGAAGAGAAAGTGGGAAGTACACTTGAACGCATTGGCACAAGAAACCACTTCCTAAATATAACCCCAGCAGCACAGACACTTAGAGAAACAATTAATAAATGGGACCTCCTGAAATTGAAAAGCTTCTGTAAAGCAAAGGACACAGTCAACAAGACAAAACGATGGCCTACAGAAAGGAAAAGATCTTCACTAACCCCATATCAGACAGAGGTCTGATCTCCAAAATATACAAAGAACTCAAGAAATTTGACACCAAAAGATCACATAATCCAATAAAAAAAAAATGGAGTACAGACCTAAACAGAGAACTCTCAACAAAGGAATCTAAAATGGCTGAAAGACACTTAAGGAAATGTTCAACATCCTTAGTCATCAGAGAAATGCAAATCAAAACAACTCTGACATTCCATCTTAAACCTGCAAGAATGGCCAAGATCAAAAACACTGATGACAACTTATGCTGGAGAGGTTGTGGGGAAAAGGGAACACTTCTGCATTGCTGGTGGGAATGCAAGCTGGTACAACCCCTTTAGATGTCAGTGTGGTGATTTCTCAGAAAATTAGGAAACAACCTTCCTCAAGACCCAGTTATACCACTTTTGGGTATATATCCAAAGGATGCTCAATCGTGCCACAAGGATATGTGCTCAACCATGTTCATAGCAGCTTTGTTTGTTATAGCCAGAACCTGGAAACAACCTAAATGCCCCTCGATCAAAGAATGGATAAGAAAAATGTGGTACATTTACACAATGGAGTACTACATAGCAGAAAAAAACTAACGACAGCTTGAATTTTGCAGGAAAATGGATGGAACTAGAAAACATTGTTTTGAGTGAGGTAACCCAGACACAGAAAGACAATTATCACATGTACTCACTCATAGGTGGTTTTTAAACATAAAGCAAAGAAAGCCAGCCTATAAACCACAATCCCAGAGAACCTAGACAACAATGCAGACACTGAGACTTACATAGATATAATCTACATGGGAAGTAGAACGTATAAAAAGACAAGATCTCCTGAGTAAATTGGGAGCATGAGGACCTTGGGGGAGAACTGAAGGGGGAGGGGAGAGGCAGGGAGGGGAGCAGAGAAAAATGTAGAGCTCAATATATACCAATTAAGGGGCTGGAGAGATGGCTCAGTGGTTAAGAGCACTGGCTGCTCTTCCAGAGGTCCTGAGTTCGATTCCTAGCACCCACATGGTGGCTCACAACCATCTATGAGATCTGGCGCCCTCTTCTCGCGTGCAGGCATACAGGCAGAATGTTGTATACATAATAAATAAATAAAATCTTAAAAAAATAAATACCAATTAAAAAACACACAAAAAAAATTACAGTAAAAATACTACAAGCAGAGCTCAATGAGCCATTGTGCTGGAAGCTTGGAAGGCAAGCTCACTAAAAGAAATGAGGACAGGCAGATGGGGCTTCAGCAGGCAACAGCACTTCTATAGAGACCTGAGCTATGTGACTTCGGCTTGTACTGTGGTAAGGAGTCCAGTTATATTCTGCTTGTGTCTTAAGACCTCCAGTGAGGCTGAATTATGTACTATATATGTAATGCATTAACTTACATGGCAGAGGGAACTTCAAGACAGCACAGCATCAGGCTGTAGTATGGGAAGAGCTCATTTAGGTCTACAGTAAGAAGGAGACATGAAAAATGGGCAGTTCACCCAGCAAAGCTGGATTCGCAGGTCTGTTCTTCCAGAGAACCCTGACTAATGCAGGTGTTGATAGCAGAAGCAGTTTTAGAGCAACAGAAGTCTAAGTGTGAATGTTTAAGTCTAAGTGTGAATGTTTAAGTCTAAGTGTGAATGTTTTAAGTATTTGGAATAGGCGTTCCAATTTGCCAACACCAACAGTTACCAAAGCCTCTCCAGTTATGGAAATTTCTCCTAGAAGTCTGGAGAGCATTGAGCCCATGGTGTGAACTACTTTACAAACTTAAGGAAACAATGTATTTGGTTATCCTGACTGACCAATTGCAAAAGATAAAAGATTTAGTGACTGTACATAAAAGTTTTGGCAATTCGTAGGAAAATAATGATGCTGGTTGGTTGCTTCTCACATTGCTAGGAAATTCTCTAGAAAAACTGACAAAGGAAAAGAAAGAGCTCTGTGATAAAAAATTAACCAACTTCTAGCATCTCAGAATACGGTTAAAGACAACAAAGAATTCAGGGGTAAAACTGACTCCAGATGTGTATAAATAGCCTAAAAGTTTCCAAGTGTGTCCTGGAAGAGAATCTTCCCTCCAGTAGCCAAAGAGCTGAAGTTGTGGAAAGTCAAACTGAAGACCTCATTATGAGGCTGGCTGAATTACTGTGAAAATTTAAGTCCCGGACTAGGCAGCTAAAATAAGGGCATTAATTAGTAAAGAATGGGATCCTATAACTGGGGCGGAAATGTGTGGGAGGACTCTAGTGAAGCTGAGAATTCTGAATCCTAAGGAATACACATAAACAACACATTGACCTATTGATGATTTTAAAGACGTTGGAAAAAATTCAAAAATTGACAAAACACTTGGCTAATCAAAAGAAAAGACATAAACTAGTAAAATTAGAGACAGAACAGCTCTCATTGAAACTCAGATCATTAAGACACACTTAAAGACAAGATCTCCTGAGTAAATTGGGAACTTGGGGGACACAGGAAAGTGTAGAAGGGGAAAGGGGAGGAAGGGGTGAAGAAAAATGTATAGCTCAATAAAAACAATTTAAAAAGAAACTACAAAAAAACACACACTTTAAATCTGTATTTCAATACACCGAAAAAGTTTTATAAATAATTCAAACTTGACTTATGAAGAATAAACCAAAAAGATATTAACAACTTAACCAATACACAACATGTAATGAGACTCAAATGGTAACAAAGTATCCTTGCTTAAAAAGTTCAAGCTCAGAAAGATTCACTGTTGAATTCTATCAAAACTTTAATGATGACCTAACACCAATGTTGCCCAAACTACTCCAGGTAACAGAAAAAGAAGAAATACTAAGACTTATTTCATAATCGTATCCTCTGATACTAAAACCAGATTAAAAATACAAAAAATTATTGGCAAATCTCTCTAATTAACAATGATATAAAATTTCTCAATTAAAAAACTGGCAAACAGAATTCAAAAATTATCAGATAATCAACAAAGTTAATTCCCAATGATTAAGTTGGCGGAATTCTAGGGAGAGAAAAGTAGCTGACTGACTGACTAGGCATGGTGGCTGACATCTTTAATCCCAGCAGAGGCAGGAGGAGCTCTGTGAGTTTGAGGCCAGCCTGGTCTACATAGTGAGTTCCAGGACAGTCAGAGCTACATCACTATTTTAGTCACTGTTCTATTGCTGTGAACAGATACTAAGACCAAGGCAACTCTACAAGAAAACATCTGATTGTGGGCTTCTTAAGTTTTAGGTGTCAGTCCATTATCATCATGGTAGGGAGCTCGTGGCATGCAAGCAGAAATGGTGCTGGAGAAGTAGCTTAGAGTTCTACATTCTGATCCACAGGAAGAGAGAAAGATCCCTGCTGGGCTGAGTGTGAGCTTTCTGAAAACTCCAAACACCTCCCCCCAACAGACTTTGTCCCCTAAGGCCACACCTACTCCAACAAGACCAATTCTTCCAATCCTTCTTAAACAGTGCCACTTCCTGGTGACTATGTATTCAAATATGAGCATATGAGGGCCATTGTTATTCAAACCACCACAATAATAGAGACCTGTCTCAAAAAACAAAAATGATTGAATGTACATAAATTAACAAATCTAGTACATCACATTCATAGACTAACTCAAGGGTAGAAGCCACAGAATTCTATCAAAAGATGCAGAAAAAAGCCTAAAGCACCTATGTAAGAAACATATCTCAACATAATCAGGGCTATTTATGACAAACCTACACCAACTTTCTTCTAAATGGGGGAAGAGTATTTCTTCTACAATCTGGAGCAAAACAAGGGTACTCCACTCTTTCTATCCACTTGAATGAAGTCCTTGAAACCTTAGCTAAGGTGATAAAAATAGGAAGGGAAGACGTCAATTATACCTATCTTTGGATAATACGATCTTAAATGTAAAAGATCTTGCAGGTTCTTTAAGAAACCAACCAGCATTTATAACCAACAAACATTTTCGGCAAAGGAACAATAATCAAAATTAACACACACAAAAATGAATAACTTTTCTATATAAGCATACTGAAAAAGGAAACAACCTTTCCAGTTTCAAAAATAAAGAAAGAATAGAGACCACTGAAAAAGGAAAGTAAGAATATGCCATAAAATGACCATGCCCCCATAGGCCCTATGTTTGAATACTTGGTCCCCAGGTAGTAGAACTGCTTGGGAATGACTAGGTGTGGGCTAGTTGGAGGAGGTGGGGAGCTAAAAGTGGGCTTGAGGTTCTAAGACTTGTTATTCCTAGTGTGCTGTCTGCCTCCTACTCCTCCATCCTAGTGGGAGCTTGGCAGACAGTAGTGATGAGAGCTATGCGGATCCTGGAGGCCCAGATCAAAACGTTTCAGAAGGGAACAATATTAGGAACCATTCTTGAGATATTTTGGCCAAGAATACTGATACTGTTGTTGTCTCCTCTTACTCTAAGAATTTGCCTAGCCGGGTGGTGGTGGCATATACCTTTAATCCCAGCACTTGGGAGGCAGAGGCAGGCAGATCTCTGTGAGTTCGAGGCCAGCCTGGTCTACAAGAGCTAGTTCCAGGACAGGCTCCAAAAGCTACAGAGAAACCCTGTCTCGAAAAACAAAACAAAACAACACTACACTGAAAAGTAATGAACTCATTTCTTTGTTGGAGATTATAAGCCTAATACTGACTCTTCCCTGTGGTTATCAGTAATCACGTGTGGGTCTACAGTGAAAAAGAGCAAGTGGGGCAAAAATAAATGCAAAATGCACAGTTTAAGGAGAAAAGGAAGGCTGGGAAATTTAATGGTGGAATCAGGGCTTGTGCTGAGTAAGGAGAAGCAGAATTAGCAGGGGAATAGGGACGAGGGCTGAGGTGCCCTTAAGACAAGGCTCCACTGAGCTAAGCTTCCAGTTTGCAAATGAAAAAAGCCTAAGAATTTTCTGCTCTAAAAAAAGAAAGGGGTGGGGAGAGAGAGACAGAGGAAGAGAAGAGAGAGAAGAGGAAGGAGAGAGATGAGAGAGAGAGGAAAGGAGAGAAAGGTGCTGCAAATGTGATTCATTGGGGGCTAGACTTCAACCAAGCAGGAAGCAGAACTTGGAAGTATTGTTCACATGGTTCTGGCTTCAGAGTCATGAAAGATACACAGTAAAGGGGCTGTAGAATCTTACTCCGTGCTTAAGGAAAGCTGCTGAAGCCAAGCAATGTGTGGCAAGCAGTCCCTGCATGAAGGTCCATGAAGGTCCTGAGAGACCACCCTATGAAATTGTGAAAATAATGTCTGGGTTGAATTAGAGATTCCAAGACAGAGATGCAAGGTTCATGGGATCTCTGCCAAAGAGAATTGCATTCAGGGAAACTGGAGGCCTACAAATTTGAGTCTATTCCCACCTTGTCTGAAGGTCAGAGTTTTAGCTTGTTCAAAGTTGACAGCAAGTGTGGCTACACCCTGACCTAGGGTGGGGTTCCTTGGTCTTTCTGACATTAAGATGGCTCATACAGGTAGATTCAGTCTACCCCGGCCAATGGTCAGGATATTCATGCATACTTCTGTTCTTTTGAAATAGGAGGTTTGACCTTGGGAGTGAGTGGCTGCCTTCAGGATACTTGGTCTAGGTGGCTTCACTGCCTAAAAAACAGAATGCTAGTGACTTGGTGTCTCAAAGTGTTGAAGCAAATAACTGTTCTAGTCGCCCTTTGTATCGTGTTAAAGCAGTCTTTTGTCTTCTGCCCCTTTTTGTATTGGGTATAAAAGTGTATGGAAAACTAAACATAGGCAATTTCAGTATTCACTGGAACTCCCTCCTGGTACTATCCTATGTTTTCTGCTTTATTATTTTCGTTCTCTTTACTATTTTTCTAATCCCCATGCCCCTATCCTGGTAAGTGGTATTTTTGACAAAGTTGGTCTCCGACAGGAAACCAGCTCAAAATATGTTGCAGGAAGCAAAGTTGAAAGGGCAGAACCATATAAGCCCTTTGACATAAAACATGAAGCTACAAGATTTGGAGTTTGGACTCCTAGGTTTCAGTCTTGATTTGGTCTAGTATTTCCTCATTATATCCCCATCTTTCCCTCTAGAATGGTAATACATAGTCTCTTCCATAATATGTTGCAATATGTAATATGAAGCATGTAACATGCTTTTTCATTTGAGAAGGGGTTACAAATAAGAGATTGTCCTGAGTCTCAGGAGAAACTTGGATTTTAAATTTTGATGTTGAAATTGTAAGACTATGGGAAATTTTTGATGTTGGATTAAATGGATTTTGAATGATGGATGATATGGTGACAAGTCTATGGGAGCTAGGGCAAAATGGCTTCCATGAGCTCATAACCTTGAATACTGGACCCCCATTTGTTAGAACTATCTGTGAGAGATTAGGTGTGGCCTTGCTGGAGATGTGTCAAAGCAGTTGAGCTTTAAGTGTGTTTCTGCCTCCTGCGTGTGGATCAAGATGTGAGCTCCCATCACCTATAGTTATACCTTCATTCCACCAGCACAACTCTAGTCTCTAGAACAATACATCCAATTAAACTCTATCTTTTATAAACTGCCTTGGTCATGGTGTTTTATCACAGAAATAAAAAATAAATAAGAACATACACACAAATAGCCAAAATCATTCTGGGAGGTGGGAGGCCAACTGTAAGAAGTATCATACTTGATTTTTACAATGTACTACATAGCCCTAGTACCAAAACCAGCACACTATTTAAACAAAAACCACCATATAGATCAGTGCAGGAGAATATACAACCCAGAAACAAACCTACAACTACAGCCTCATAATTACTGACACATATCCCAAAAACATTGGGGGAGGGGCAGCCTCTTCTACAGATGTTTCTGACAAAACTAGGTAGGAACAATGCTGAAGAATGAAACAAGAACCCTCTCTCATCCTACACAAACTTCAACATTACAGGGACCTTGGCCTTTACTGTGGACCCAGGACAGAGCAACTGCCAGAACAACAGATGTCAGCCTTTACTGTGGACCCACGACAGAGAAACTGCCAGAAAAACACAGAAAGTAGGACACCTCTGAGCATGCAGCCCAAGCAGCCCTGAGTCATCCTTAAAGGAGAGTTGTCCTTTCGCACTGACCAGAAACTGTGATAAATGCACTTTCATCTGAAATAGACTCCATTACAATCTTCATCAAGGACTGATACTGGGAAGGAGGCAGAAGGCACAGGAAGCTAAAAGCCCAGCAAAACTAAGCAGTCTGAGAACCCATACCCGTTGTTAAGTGTTTGGTACTTCTCTGAAACTAGATCAGGCCAGAAAAGGTAAGATTTCCTTTCTGATACTGTAATAGGCCAGTGGCCTCAATAATCATGTTTCATGGTACATGTAATGGTGATTCTTGGTTGTCAACCTGACATTTGGAATGAACTAAAACCAAAAATGGGGCACAACTGTGAAGGATTTTTTGCTTAAGTGAGAAAATCTACTTCTAATACAGATCTTAAGCTAGGAAGACACCCCTTTAATCCAGATCTTTAGAGCTGGGAAAACCTACCCTCTTATCTAGACCACACCTTCTGCTGGAAGCCTACCTGAGGACATAGCAGAAGGAAGTGTTTGCTCTTTGCTTGTTTTAAGGACATTTCTTCACTGGTATTAGAGCCAATTTCTTCGGGATTCCAGCAAATACTGCAAACCAGCGGAGATACAGCCTTGTGGACTGAACACTACTGGATTTCTTGGACTTTCCATTCATAGGCAGCCATTATTGGATTAACTTGACCACAGCCTGTGAATCTAATAAATCCCCCATATGTGTGTTATACATCCCTATATATTCATTCTATAAGTTCTGTCACTTTACAGAACCCTGATTAACACAGTGTTTTTATATGGAATAAGTAAACTTCAATTTCATTCCCCTGGGAAATGTTTGCTAGGTGGCTACAATGTGCAGACATCACCCTACAGACACCTAGGATAAAGTGGAAATGTTTGCTAGGTGGCTACAATGTGCAGACATCACTCTATAGACACCTAGGGTAAAGTGGAAATGTTTGTTAGGTGGCTACAATGTGCAGACATCACCCTATAGACATCTAGGGTAAAGTGGGAAATGTTTGCTAGGTGACTACAATGTACAGACATCATCCTATAGACACCTAGGGTAAAGTGGTGAATCAATGAGTGTCAACCTTTTAGCAGATAGCAAAAAAGTAAGATATTCAGGCAAGATGGTAAAAAAAAATGCATCAAAATAAATAAGTATAAGAAACAGAAATTCAACCAGCTTCCTAAGTATCTCACTAAAGAGCAATGATATAAAGATGTTAAGTGAAATAAGCCAAACCCAGAAAGTTGAATATCACATTTTCTCTCAAACACAGGATCTAGATTGTATGTGCATGTAAATCATAAAACTTGAAAGGGGACCATGAGAGAGTAAGGAGATTTAGAGGAGGAATGAAGGAGAGAGTAACAGAACACATGAGACATGAAGCACTATAGTCATCGGGGGCTGCAGGAGGGAAGGAGACAAATGAAAAGGCAGGACAGTGGGAGAGGGGACAATTAGTAACAAAGTATAAATGCCACAATCAAACAGATATACTGCCTTTAAAAAATTGCCTAGGGTGACAACACAAATTCCATCAGGTCTCCTATATTCTAGGTTAATAAAACAATCTACCCTTTCCTATTTAAGAAAGTCAATTGCTGCTTATGAAGATTATTTTCTACTATAAGAGTTCTCGGTCAGCCCTCATTGTATTTACATATATGCACACAAAATATTCATGCTACTCCTTTATTTGTGTGCTGGAAATCAGACATCACCAAGCTCACCACTCAGTCCAACACATTACATTCCTCCTGTAACAAACAACAAAAAATTAATACTCAATCCTATCCTTCAACAAGTCATATGTTTAAAATGTATACTCTCAAGTGCAGATATACATTTGTACCCACATAGTTTTCCTAGCCTCTATGAAACTGTTTAAAAGACGTATTTTATGTTAACCTGAAGTTTAGGGACAGTCAATGATTTGCTACATTTTCACTTCTACAGGCAATGCTATTCAAGATTCGAACACTGTGAACACTTCAAAATGAGACTATCAGCTACAATCACAATGAAAACAAACAAAGGATCCAAAAGGGAAGGACTGGGTTATTTCCTATGGTTTAAATGTGTTCCCATAAAACATGCTAAAAGGCTTAATCCCCAATGCAACAGTGTTGAGTGCCAAGGCCAGTGGCAGACGTTTAAATCATGAAGTCTTCATTTTCATCAACTGAATGAAGGACAATTACAAAACAGCTTGAGGTTTCCAGTCTACTACTACTTCTCTCTCAGTCACTATCATAGGATGGGGTCGCAACAAGAACCTTGCTAAATTCTGGGAATGAACACTGCACTACCCACCCTCTGAATTCCATTACCCAGTATGTGCCATGACACTAGCAATACAAGCAGACACATAAAGTATCTGCTGCCTTAGGAACTACCAACCAGTGCTTAACCATGTGTGTAGGTGAGTGGTTAAACAAAAACAGAATTCAGAAAATTCCATAAACTGAGAATGCCAACATTCCCGGGGGTGTGACTAGTTAGTGCATCTCAGGGAAGGGAGCTCACTTCCAGACTTCAACCAGCATTTTCAGAAAGCTGTTTCGAGTATCACCCAAACTCCTGCATGGGTACCTGTTGACAATCTGAGTGCAATATGGACAAAATTACTATCCTACCTCCAAAGTAATGTGTTCACTACCCATCCCATTCTTTACTTGCTTTGTTCCTACTACAGCAAAACATCTGTCACAAGACGCTACCTATGGTTTTAATGCGTCACTCCAAAATTCACATGGAAATTTAATATCCATTACAGACTATTGAGGTCGTGACTGTAGGAGGTGATTAGTTCACAAAGAATGCCCCCTGTAGGTGGGATTAGACCCCTATTAAAGCCTCTTGGCAGTGCTGTTTGGCCTTCAACCACACTGAGCACGCAGGCCACTCTGTGAAACACTGAGACCAAGTTCTCAGCAAACCCTGCATCCGTTGGTGCTGCTACACTTGGACTCCACAGCCTCCAGAATGTGAAAATTAATTTATTACCTACAAATTATCCAGCTTCAGGCATTTTGTTATAGCCCAAGCAGTCTAAGGAAGAAAAGCATCTCAATTTACAATGCTTCAGCAGTTAACTTAATTTTTCCTTCAAACCAAAAGGCTCAAGGAAACAAAATCCAGTATAACCTCTCACTAAAACTTGATAAATGTTTGTCATGGGAAAAATGTTTATTTTGAAATTATTTTAGTTTAGAAATACAAAACCTCTTGGGGAGGGGAAAAGGAAAGAAAAACACAAAGTATATAGGCAACTTTTTACTTCATAAGCTTCTCACACCCTCATTTGCTCCTAGTTCCCGCGAAGAGAAAGCACTCAGCCACCCCTGAAAAAGAAAGAGAAACAGTCCCTTTTTAGCAGAGTGCAGTAATAATCATCTGAAACGCAGCACGCTCTGATCTTACAAAGTCAAACCCATCTTCAAAAGAACAACCCCTCACTCTGTCCCAAGACAGCAAAAAGAATAATACTGATTAAAATCTGACTCTGAAAGGTCCTTAATGATGGCCTGGCTTTGGGCAGACGTATTTTAACACTCATTATGCTCCTTTGAGAAATGTCATTTTGGAACAGTCTGACATGTCTTTCTAAACTAACAAACACATTAATTACCCAAGAAGTTTTTCAGTTTTACATGACATATAAGTAACCAGCCAGTTTAAAAAAATATAAAGAGTACAGACGGGCAGCACTGCTCTCAACCACTAGTCTCTATCAAGGAGATTGGAGAATCTGCTTTAAGCACAACGAAAACAAAACTAACATTTCCACAGAAGACCTCCTCAATTTAAAATTAATTAGTATTTATTCTAGTGCTATGATGTCAACTAGAAAAGATAATCCATTACTAACTGAAAAGTATATACTTAAGTATACACTTTACAGTTATTTTATGTTATGAGGTTGCATTGCATTAAAGTACTAACACATTTTATTCTAACTCCTTTGAATTATAGTACTGCATACATAATTTTCACTCCAATTGTAAAAGAAAACAAAAACTCAAAAACCACCCCCCAGAAGTCTATGCCAAGGGAAAACTGTGATTAGAATGCAATCTAGTGAGAACTTTGGGGCTGTATTCCTCCTGCCATCCTCTCTGAATGGTTTTACATCATTTCAAGCATCTAAACAACTTCTCTCAGTTCTATAGCTATTGTGTGTAACATTGGGAAGTGAACTGTTTTCTATAGTGCCCTCCCCCACCCAAAAAACAACTGCTTTATTTATTTGGCTTTCACTTTGGGAGGAAAATATTAAGTGGTAAATAACTTGTAAAACAATGAAGTATTTTTTTAATTACAAAAAATAAAAGCTTTCCACGCAGCTAGCCAGGCAACTATCATCCCAAACGTTTCCTACGCTGCTCTAGCACTTGGGAACCACTCAAGTTATTCGTTGTCTCTGCCGCGATTTCTTCCTGAGGATTAAGTGCGTTGCTCACAGCTGACTGAGCCAGGGTGAAATCTCAGCAGCAGCTGCCATCATCGCCATGTTCACTAGAGAAGGACAACGTCTTTACTTAATTCTACTAATATCTATTCAGTGTTCCAATCTATACCACTGTGTGTGCACATGACTGTACGCACTCAGTAAGATTGGGACCATCACCAAAGCCTCTCCTCCCAGACTCTAATGCTTACTGTCCTTTTCTCCCACTTACCAAAGGAAAACTCAGCACGTGAGAATCAAGGTCAGGCCCTCACCAGAACCAGAACCCACTACAGTATTATGAACTTGCGTTTCATAAAGAAAGAAATTCGTATACACTGCTAATCACCCAGTCTTGGGGATTTTGTTATAGCAGCCCAAAAGGTCATGACAGAGAGCATTTGATATACAATATTCATTAGTTCTTTTTCCTATAAATCATAATAGTCAGTGTCAGAAAAAAAAGCATCATTACTCTGTATTATTAGAACTGACTAATTGTTTATACAGGAAAATAATTATTTTGAAATAAGTATAGTTTAGAAATAAAACTAGGGAAGGGATGGCAGGAAGAGAAAAAAAAAGTATACAGGCAGATAAGTAATAGGCCTGCCTCCAAACTCACAATCTTACTATGACAGACACATATATCAAAGTATGAACCAAGTTCACCCAAGTCTGCCAAGAAAGATAAAAGCATTCTGCTAAGTAAGTGAATGTTTGGGGGAAAAAATATACTAAAAAAAAAAAAGGAAGAAAAGTCAGCAAAACTTTATTTGTTGTTCTGGAGGGCAAAGTGAAGGACATCATCACAGAAAACAAGCTTTGTGTCATTAAAAAGCCTTCAGAGCAGCTAACATTTGGCCCTGGCTGTACCGTGAGGAAAGAGGATGCACACACACTGCCTTGAGGAGCTATTGCACTTCTTTCCCACCGAGAAGACAACTGTGGCCCAGTCAAACTCAGGTTTCTACTTCCGAAATCTCTTTAAGACACAATTCCAAAGTCGGCCTTTCTCATTAGTCATACAAATGGGGTTTTCAATGGACAGAAAAGAGTCAATAACTTGGTTCCTTCCAGTTTTCATTTTTTTTGGGGGGGGGGATATATGGTTATATAGCCCAGGCTGGCCTCTTCCTGCCCGATAGTCTACGCCAAAGTTGGAGGATTTTAGGCATATACCAAGCATGTCCATCTTAACCCTAGACAGAACTCTTTATTATCCAGAAGTATCAATGTGTGTTACTTTTGTTTAAACCCATCTAACAGTATGCTTTTAGTCACATGTCATGTAAAAAATAACTCTACCAATATTAGTGATAAAATATCTACTATTGAAGAGATTATAAAAACTGAGGGGTTTCCTAAATAGATCTAAACTTTACCATCCCATAAAGCCAGTATTATTAGTTCCAAATCAAAGAGGAAGCTGAAACATAAATTATAGACTACAGAAAAAGCCAGACAGATACTCAGTCATTAAAAGCATGTGTTCTCTTGTAGAGGATTGGGGTTCAGTTCCCAGCAACCATTCCAGGCAATTACAAACAATTGTTTGTAATTTCAGCTCCATGAATTCAGTGCCCTTTTGTGCCCCCAAAGGAACACTGCACTCACATGTACATACCCCAATACAGGCATACAGTTAAAAAACAAAATACATTTTAAAAAGTCTAGAGTATGTGCAGACACTCATACCACGTCTTTCAACTAAACTGTTTGTAAATCAATATGGATTTCTCTAACTTTTCTATGCCATATGTACCAATGATCTACAATGAATTTTAAGAGCAAAAGCATATGGCAAAAAAAAAAATAGAGTAGAATATTTTATCTCAGCCTTCTCTCCTTTGTTACCTACCTAATGGTTATAAACACCCTATCAATAACACCAGTGTTTCAATAACAAATTATCAACTGGATACTTTTCTTAAGGTCTTACATGACTTCTGAAGTCACAAACCTGTAATATAATTCAAATAAGAAATACTATCCTTACACAGAATGGTATTAAACTGCCTAAGGTTATGATACCAAGCAACAAGAAAAAGATGTAGGCAATGTGATTCTGTCAGATTTCTAGCAAAACAGTAATTTTTTTTCAGATGAAACATGGGTTCTCTGCACCTTAAGAGGATCAAGGAGACCAAAACTTGCCATGAATCTAATCTGTCACTGAATACTTGGCAGTGATTCAGTGTGCCTTTAATTTACTTTGATACTGAAAAACATTATTAAATAAAATTCCTAGTTCATAAGTTGCTATAAAGATTGTATTAGATATAAAAGCATTTTGAAAGTATTATTAGATACACAATACCAGTACATTATTAAAACACCTTGGGTCATATCTGTACATTAATAAAAATGGGCTGATCTGCAACTCAAATGGTTTCATTTGCAGTCACTGCTAGATAGTCTATTTTATAAAGCTACTTACACAATAATGTTATTAATAGGAATATGGATCAGTTTCACAAAGAAGCCAATGAATCCCATGATAGCAAATCCTATGGCTGTGGCCATGGCAATCTTCTGGAATTCTGAATATAAAACAGAAAATTTGTATCAACTTTTTGGCAGTCACTGAAAGTATGAAGTAAAGCTATTAGCAATATTAATAAAGTTATCAGCATATACTCTAATTAGTAGATACATAATTTTAAAAACGAAGAAAAAGTGGGAGTAGTAATGGTACAAAACTTGACTTACAGTTTTTTAAATTCTATACTTTGTTGATATTTACAACAAGATCTGTTGTAAACTGCATTCCACCTCAGACCAATGCATTCTTTATTGATATCTGGCATCTTGTTCAAAGCAAACTCCTACGTCCACTCACTGATAAGAGAGACACTGGTTTCTCCAGAGTTATTCAAAATGAAATTTCCTTCTCACTGGGACAACAAAAAAGTTGCGGAAAAAGCTCTTACCACTGAACTCATGA
>PVIU01007412.1:0-91750 GCA_004026605.1 Ondatra zibethicus
TTTTTTAAGTTAAGGCTTAGTTTACAATCAAATTAATAGGTAAGAAATTAAGCAAATCATCAAATAACAAATAATAAACCCAACACTGAGGGATACATTTCTTTAACACAGGGATAAATCTATTATAAAATGGTAATCAAGCACCCCAGTAAATTTTCATGCTATACAGGAACACACATGCAATGAAGATACTAAAATATCAGTACACATGTGTACACATAGATCTCAAATTCATAATATGGTTACTAGTCAATGATTTCTAACAGAGAAGAATAGAATTCATGGAGTTAAAAAATAAAAACACGAATATGGTATAATAGGTTAAATGTAATATGAATTCTGGAGGACAATAGACATCAGGCCATGATGAGATAAAGAAGATGGGACCCAAGGAACAGAGTCATTGATTATAAAGCCATTATTTAAGCCTGAACCCTGAACTATAGGGAGAGTAGATGGGAGGAGTGTATGTCTTGTGGTTGAAGAATCATCAGTCTGATGTGTACAGGCAATGGTAGCCCCAGACGGACTCACTGAGGAAGAATCAGACTTAATGGCTTCTCCTTTCTGAAACTGACCCTTCCAAGACTACAGTCCATATTCCAGACACTCTTCAGTTGCTTGTGCATGTATAAACTGTCTTTGAAAGCATTCCCATAGAGCCACACAGACCGTGCTTTCATAACTTCTTAGGTTTCTCTCAGCCTAAGCTGGCAATATCAGCCGTCTCACTGGATTTTCAATACATTATCTTTAAATCTTACTTTGAAATCGTTTCACATGTAGTGTGAAATATCATCTTATACCCTTCTTACACAATTACTAAATGTTTATTGTTTCCCTTTGTATCATCATCTTAAATGTTGAAATAAATGAATGGAAGTCATGTGCAGGAACCTTAACTGTACTGTAAGATTTGGATTCTCTAACAAAAAACATTTCAGTAAATAAATATAGCATGATGAGAATACTCATGATATTTATGTAAATATTATATTATTTTTGCATTTGCTTATGTTTAGATGTTTTTATTTTTGTCTTTATTATTTTTTGTAGCTCAGCAAGACTGTAAATATACTATGGAGGTCAGGTTAGCTTCCATCTCATTCATGTAGTTCTGCCTCAACTTCCCAAATGCTATGATTGTAGGTTTTAACAATTACACCTGGGCTAAGTTCTTGTAAATCTAGATATTTAAATTCTATAAATCATCTGGAAACTTTCCTTATCACCATTCAATGTATCTTGTCTAGTTAGTTCCCCATCATCTTTTGTCCTTAGGTTAATCTCTAAAGGACTTTATATCTTTCTTTTCATTTTGTTATATTGAATATTTCTGAGTTTTGTCATTATAGAATTGATCAGTGTTATGCAGAGAGCTCACTAGTTAAGGGTGTTTGATGACCATTTATAATACCTCAATTTTGTTCTTAGCACTCACATGGTGGTTCACAACCATCCATAAATCCAGTTCCGAGACATTCTACAAACTCTTTTGCTTCTCTGGGAAACAGACAGGATGTAGTGCTCATACACTCACACACTCAAAACACTAATGCACTTGAAGTAAAAGAATCAAAATCTTAAAAAAAAAGAAAATGATCAAGAAAGGAGGAAGTGATGCGAAATAAAAGAAGGCTTAAGAGATGACTCAGTGGTTAAGAGCACTGGCTGCTCTTCCAGAGGTCCTGAGTTCAATTCCCAGCAACCACATGGTGACTCACAACCATCTGTAATGAGATCTGGTGCCCTCCTCTGACGTGTGGGCATACATGGAGACAGAATATTGTATACATAATAAATAAATCTTAAAAAAAAAGAAAAACAGCTGTTAATCAAACTAGATACAGAATGCAAATAGTAACTGTTTTGTGTTATGATACATAAGTGAGTCTAAAATGCATGAAATTCTAGTGATACAAATAAACAAACTTGAAAAAGAGAGAAAACATCATTTAGTATATTGCTTAGTCAAGATTTATGTATCACTATATAAACAGAAAGTTATATTTTGCCATGTGTAGAATTAAAATGTATGCTTCTAATGTATGTCAGAGCTTTTAACATAGATAATAAAAGTATTATAGAATATAAGATGCTTACATCAGTTTTTGAAGACATTTAATATTGACAAATATTACACCTTCACACTAGAAAACTTTCGTAAACAATACATCAACTAGTGGTAAAAGTTAATATCAGCAAGAAGGAGTGGTCAAATTTACTAATGCTATTCTCATAGGAAACAACAGCACTTCCAGAATATTTTAGGAAAAAAAATTCCAAAAGGATAACTAGAATTTAACACTGAAAAGACATGAAATAAAGTCAAATCTAAAATAGCCTCAAATTGCCATTATTAAATTTTGTCATATTCAAAGCTATTTTGGGTTTATTTTTCCTCATAAGACTACTGGATGTACCAGTTCTATAGCAGCAGATATTATCATGTGAAACCAATATTGCACACCAATCTCAGCTCAGATGATAAAATAACTGGTAACTATCTAATTTACAAATGCATAAACCTCTCTATGTCTGTTGTGAGATTAAAACCCTCCATCTTGAAGGGGAACTTTTTAAAATACAAGATGTTAAATGAGAGTGAAGGAATAGTATTTTTTTGAAAATAGATTTTTTTTTTCTCACCGAATTTACCTTGGTCACAGTTCCCCTCTGGCTACTGCTCCGTATTCCTCCCTATCTCTCCTCCCAACCAGGTCTACCTCCTTTCTGTCTCTCATTAGAAAACAAATAGACATTTAGGAGATAATAATAAAATATAATAAGATAAGACAAAAATTAACACATCAGAATTGGACAGCACAAACAAACAGAAGGAAAAGACTCCAGAAGAAGGCACAAGGGTCAAAGAAACAGTTGTTTACACACTCAGGAATCTTATAAAAACTGAACTGGAAACCATAATATATAGACATGACCTATTACACACCTATGCAGGCCCTGTGTATATTGCTTCAGTATCTATGAGTTCATAGGGTCTTCGTTCATTTTGAGTTAGAGAGCCTTGTTCTCTTGGTGTCTTCCATTACTTTGGCTAGTTTTTTCTCTTCATATATTACGTCATGACCACAGTTTTCCCTCCCTGCAAACCTCCCAGTCCACGCCCTATCTCCCCTCTCCCTCGGTTTCACTCCTCTGTTTCTCTTCTGAAAAGAATAGGCCTCCCAGGAATATCAAACCAACATGCATAACAAGTTACAAGACAACTAGGCACATATACTCATATCTAATCTCTGAAGTTTGCCAGATTCACTAAGCTTGTCCGTCTCTAAAAGTGTATAAGTAGAAAAAAAAAATCTGAGTAAGTCTCAGATTGGTTAACCTTCTTGCAAGAAGCAAACTGCAGCTGAACTTTCTGGAAGAGGCCAATATCAATGGAGCTACCTTGAAAGGACTCTCCAACTTGGTGAGCTATGTATAGCCTTCAGGTATCTAGATTTTTTGAGTGTCAAACAGGCCGGGGTGTCTCTGAATAATTTTTCCTTAAAGCAACCACTTACCACATTCCTGTCAGTTACCAAAGTAAACCTCATTGGTTTGACAAGTTGGAGTTTGGTGGTATCTATAATTTAATCTGTTGAGAGTCCCCTATCTTGGATGAGTAGACAATGTGCTCCTGTTCTCACACGAATTAGTATTTCATGGCAGTATACGTGATATATGTATGTATTTATGTGTATGTGTGTATCCTTGATTGCAAATTTGGACATATGTATAATGATGTATTTGCGGAAGCTGAAGGACAACTTTGAGTATTGTTCCATTTCTTCCATAAAGATGCATTTTCTGTTCACCGTTTCATATTCCTTTCTAACTAACCCATGAAATGCTATGAATTTTCCTGGTTCTACCTTTTCTCTCTGTTTATTGGTCCTGGAGTTACAAATGCAAGCTACTCTACCTAGCTTCATATCATTTCTGAATTTTCAAGCTCAGATTTTCAGGTTGGATAGCTAGTATTTTTCCAGTATGCCATGATGCCAGCACCTTATTCCCTATCTGTTTATTAAAATCATTCCCCTTGGCCTGTCTGCCTTGTGTTGCTGTACTTTGATGATACAACAATGAGGTTTCGATAGTTCCTTAACAGCAGTCAAGTAACTTAGTGTTTAGAATTTGCAATTTTCTTCTAGTATCTGTAACCTAAATTTTCTGAGATGAATTCCCTTGTACTCCCATATATCATATATATAAATATAGGAGAGACAGAAAGGGGAGCAGAGAAAAATGTAAAGCTCAATAAAAATCAATTTAAAAAAACAAAAAAAGAAGAGTCCAGAGTAAATCTTACAATAATTTGTCACATTCAACATTTTAAAGTTGCATGAAAATCCAAGCTATTTTAAATATATATATATATATATATTTATCTTTATGATTCTATTCCAGTGTATGCTTTAATGGCTGGCTCACATTTCTGGATATAAGTACTGATTCATTTAGCTTGTATTTTAATGATGTATTTAGACCATTTTTATTGCTGTGCACCTTTTTTGAGTTGTTTAACCCTTGATCAGATAAATTATGCACCTGCTGATTTTTTCTTACTGAAGAAAAGAAAAACTGACTCACACTGGTCTTTGTGGTAAGGAAAGAGTCAGAGGTTTAGATATAAGAAATGTGTTTATTGTACTTCTCAATAAGGATACACAAAATTGGGAGGGAAATGTGCTAATATAGACTCTGAAGTAATTGTACATAGGAGAGGATAATTAACTTTAGTACTGGTTATAGCTCAGTTTGTTCAAAGTTCCCAACAGAAAAGAGACAATTTCTGAAGTCCAAATTGTGCAATTAAAGATATTAAGCCTAGGCTTTCATTACTACAGTGCCACTTATTTGTTTTCCGGTTGTTGTCTAGTTTTAAAAATCACTATCTGAATATTCATGTTTTGTTGGTTAAATTTCCATTGTTTATCTAAGCTTAAATATTGAAGTAATCATCTGAAATATTTTAATTATCCTACCAAAATTTCATTACAGTTTGAGTAATTAGAATAAATTGGCTAGTGTTTTATAGAGACTGATAAGGGTATGGATGTAAAAAAGATGCACAAAATTAGGTCAATGATGTGCTGATATATGTCAAGTTAATGTTGGTTTTGTTTATGAACAGCAAAAATACTATGCCTAGAAATAATTTGCTTAAATCAAAATAAATAAACCCTCTAGATTATGTTCTAAATATAATCAAGAAACCCAGTGCAAACACTTCATTATTTTTAGGATTTCTTATGAATGAACTTCAAATGGAAATTTTTACAGAAGCACAACTTACTTAATCATTCATTCAATTATTTGTTTTTTTAATAGATATGTTTTTGAGGGGGGTGTGCACATGTGCACATGTTTGGAGGTCATAGAAGAAGTCAGGGTCATCAACTTCCACATGGTTGGAAAATATGTTTATTTGTTGTTCACTAGGCTAGCTGCTCAACACCATCAGGGGATGTTTCTGCCTCTGTCTTCCACATTGCAGTAGGAACAGTGACATCCCAGATGTTTTCACTAAATGCAGATTTAGAAAAGTCCTGAGGATCCAGACTTGGATCCTCACATATGCATGGCAAGAACTCTGCTTACTTCCATGACTCCCAAATCTTTATGCAGTATTTATAAAAAAAATGGCATGCATGCATCCATGAATTTATGGTAAATTATCATATACATGGGCTGATCCACAAAATCTAAAATGTTCACTGTTAGACCTTAAATGGCAAAACAAAAATGCTTGGTGATGAGTTTATTAAAGGTAAAATTTGGAGGCAATATTGTTTATGATACTTTTAATTATGTTATATTCTGTTATATTGATAGGAGAAAACAGTTGATATGCATGTTTATTTGTTTTGTATTTTGATTAATTTGTGAAGGAGATTTTGTACATTAATTGAAATATGGGAAATATCCCTACTTGACAATATAATTCATTTTAAAATGAATCACATAGCAAATATTACCAAATACATTTTTCTTTCTTTTTTTTCTGAACAAATATTTATTCAGAGTCTGGTTCTGTGCTAGATGCTGTGGAGGTAACAGATGTGGTTCAGAAGCAATGAGTGGATCTCAGCAGTGACATTTCTAAAGATTAAGTGTGGGACCTCCAGGAGCAGAGTGATCATCTAGGAGATGGAGAAGATTGGAGGTGTTGGAAAGTCCAGAAGACAATTGATATGTCTGGGCCTGAGTGGTTATATTTGACATAAACCATTGTTTATTTGAGTGTGATAGACAGCATGTAGTTTAAATAACTCCAAACTTCTGAACAAATGATTTCAATATAGTATTATAGATGTAACTACATGAGTGCTTTACTCATTTATGTGCCTAATTATGTAGTAAAATCAATTTTCCTTTACTTTGAAAGTGAAGTATATAGCAATTTTCTTATTATGATATCACAAAGTCATAGTTCTCAGGAAATATTACACAAAAAGGGTCATGCTGAGATGAACCATTGGATATTTGAGCTGAGCTTAGAGCAATATTTCCCAAGTCTAGTGATTGATTCTTTGCACTACAAGTTGGTTACAACTATATTAACTTGAGATGTACTAGAAAACAAAGTAGAAAAACCAGAATTTGGTTCATGCATTTCAGTTAGAAAGTACATTTTATGCTTAAATTTGTGTTAGTTAGTTATAACTGTGGTGCTAGAAATTTCCTTAAATTTTTAAAATTCAACTTAAACCATAAATATAATATTTAAAAGGCATCCAAACATCATTTAAAGTTATTTGAAGGCTTTTGTTTAATCATGTGCTTGGAATAGCTAATTATACCTGAAAGTTCCTATACTCATTAAAACCATTTCAGGTGAAGTTCTAAGTGAGTTGATCCATGTAGCAAGCTTCTGTATGGTATTTTTACTAAAACTTTTTCTATTACTTATTATTTGCGTACTTGAAACCTGAAATGCAAATTGTCCTTGTTTGTTAATGGTGCAAAGAATTTCCAAAGCATTCAGGTTTGCATTCATAACACTTTCTGAGGTTTGGAAAAATAGAAATTTTAAGAAAATTCAGTTATCAAATATTTCAACTCAAGACCAACCAGATAGACATTGACACGTAATTATAGGTCAGCTTAGGATGATTCTGATAAAAATGATTGCCAAATAAATTAAGAAAAAGTAGCTCTGTGTGGGTTATCCTCAAACAATAAAGAACTAATCTAGATAAATGCATAAAAATTGACAGCATTAGCCTTCTATTTTCTAGTTAAATAATGCTGATAACAATATTTTCAGAAACTTATAGAATATTCACTAAAATCAATTTTAGAAATTGTTGGTTTGTTTCTATGTATATCTACATCTTTTAAATGAAAGATTTACTCATAATACAACTGTGCCAGATTTTATCTTGGGCTGATTAGCTAGTAATAAAAGATCGGGAAGGTATACATGTAAGTAACTTTTAATAAGAGTTTGAAATTCATAATTTTCTTTTAACTTTAAATTGCTGCAATGTTTTAGCCCTGAGACTTTCTTCCTTGGAGGAATAATTAACTAATAAAAACACTTATTTCTCAGGAAGTGAAAACAATTCGAAACATAATATTTGCATACAAATGAGAAAATATGAAATCAACATACTTAGGAGAAAGTTGTTTTAAAAAACTCATAGATAGGACAACCTTAAATATAGAATATTCTAGAGAAAGTCAAGAATTATTCATTGTTTAAAAGTGTAGAGAATATTAAAATGTTTTGAGTAAAAAACAATTTTGATCATCTTTTTATTTACTATAAATCTTAATCATCCCCTTCTTCTTAGAGATCATGTAAGTATATTTTAAGCTTCATTATTTTTCTCTAGTTCAACAGCATGTGGTACTTTAATTTGTTTCCATTCTCTCTTTTCTTTTATGAATATGAACACTGTTTTTTAAAACTGCTTTAAGTAAGAGATAAATTTGATACGCTGTTAATACCTCTTTTTTAAGAAAAACTTTATTTTGCATTGATATAATCACCATTTTTGGTTACAAACCTTGGACATGCTAATCACACTTTGTCATTATATAACAGTCAAATATGAAAAGAGATCAGAGGTAGAGAGGGGGAGAGCAAGTAAAAAAGAATTCTGCTAAAGCATAAAATAAACCACAATAGATGCCAACTGTTATTCCATTTGGTGTACATAATTTAAGTTGGTGAAACAAATCATGTTACTTATTTGCTTATAATTTTTTTTTTACTAGCAAACCGTGGACATCATAGATAAAGGCTCTACTGTTGAGATGAACACTGAGACCTCAGTTTACACTTTATTCTGAGACAGCTTCTAATCAAGTGGTCCATTCTGTCCTTGAAATCATTCTGTTACCTTAGCTGGTTTTTATGCTCTGATTGCCTTTCCTTGGCCTCATGAGTAGCCATGATCATGAGGCTACACCATTAGACTCAGCTGCAGTGATTAACTTCATACCATCAGCTTGCCTGGGCTCTGATGCCTCATTGTATAAAGTATTAGCCTAGACACATTATTTCTATATGTATTTCCTTTAATCAAATCCACCTCCATTCTCTTCTTCTAGATTCTCCTCAATCTTTCCCACAGATTTTATCATCCAACTTCATGTGACACTCTGTTAACACCCATTGACTTCACTTAGTGCTACCAAAATGCACTAAGTGATAATGTACAACCATCTCCTGGAGCATGGATAGTCATTCAGGGCCACATATCAAAAGAAAACTGACTTTCCCTTCATTGTCACCATGTTTTAGGTTAAAAATATATAAGACATATTTATAAGAACAAAAATGAAAAACAACAACAAATATTCCCAAAACTTGAAAAGAAGTAACTACCTGTTAATGGACTTTGTTTTATGAAAATCTATGCTTTCTGGGATTGACATCATGCCTGTAACATAGTAAATCAATTAATCTCTTTATATGCGTATTTGTATATATGTATAGAGCTTCTATAGATATAGATTTGCATATGGCATTATTAGAGTTTTTTGTGTTTGTTATCCTCCCCAAGTCTTTCCATTACCTTGCTGTCTCTTCTGTAACACAATTTATCCCTTCCTCTTTCATTATTGCAATTATGTGGCAAATATTCAAACTGTATTATTGATTTTCATTTTTATTGTGATTAATGTTAATAAGTTAATAAGTTTTACATATCCATATCTCATTGGAGATAAATTCTTTCTACGTATTTTTGTCTGGCTTACACTACATTGGAAATAAATAAGCCTCTTTTCGCAATGATCTATGGACTTTGAAATCTATGTTTGCTTTTTTCTTTCATTTTGAACATCTCAGATCTAACTCACACGTGAAAGACAATAGTCACAATATGCTCACAGTGGCACATGTGTGGGATATGGTTCCTTGCCTTTGCATTAACATGCCTTGAAGCCAGTGGATGGACAATGTGGTTCCATGCCCTTTCAGCAATATGCCTTTAGGAAGCCAGTATGTAGAAGGGTGAGAGGATTTTCTTCTGACTTACCTCAAGAAGCTTGAACTTCTTCTTTCCCCTCAAATGAACACTTTCTTTATTTAATCCTCAAAATTGACAGTAATGGAGATTTTCCTTTTAAATATTACCTAATCTGTACTCTAAACATAATTTTATTAAAGTTCTATGGAATGATATAATTCAGGGTCATATATGAATAAATTTGGTAAATTAAAGAATTAAACCAAATGGGTGCTGCATTTAAATGCCTTGTCTATCAAAATTACTAGCAAACCAATGTCACCCATAATGTGTTTCTTGAAATAAATTCAGAATATTGGTAAAAAGTGGGGAGTAAACATAGATACATGAATGCTCAGGTTTATATTTGTTTGTGCGTGTATTTTTATATCTTTATTTTTAAAAATATTCAGAACTACAAATATAATACTACTAATTCAGAATTTACATACTATTTGCACTTTAATAATTGAGCTATGACTTGTGCTGGTTTTTATCCTCTGTAATTGTTTGTAATAAAACAGTTGTTATGCACTAAATTTTCTAGTAGTTTCCAGTAACCCATGAAAGATAACAGTTAACCAACATCAAATTGCTTGGTGCATAAGGTTGAATAGATGGCTAAAATATCTTGCTATAAAAAATGGATCAAAATATAATAAAAGCCAAAGAGGTAACTTTGAATTTTGCTTAATTTTAACAAAATATGAAACCTTTGTTGTAAGATTATGTTATGATAAGTACCATCTGGTCTTATTCTGTTATGTAATGATTTGCATAAAATCTATTAAATATGCTGTATTGCATGCTTCAGGAATTTAATAACTAAGAATTATGGATGATATACACTATTTGGCAACAAATGTTAATAAACAGAAACTGTACTTCCAGCTACAAATATGTACAGAAACTAATATGTAATTTTAGAGAAAATGAAGCCATAGGAAATTGTTTCTGCCCGCATAGTAATTAATATTTTTCTAATTAAAAAGGTGTGATTTGTAATTTTGTGCTTTTAATTTTGTGTGGTATTAAAGAAAATGAAGTTTCCTCATTAACATGTAGACTGTAATAATAATTTCATCTAATCTGTCTTCTTGGTGTCTTGGTTATTTCTTTTAACTCGGAAATTTTTTAACTAAACTAGTGAATTCACATGGTTTTTATCTGAGGTGAAAATTCAAGCATTTGTAAAAATATACTATCAATCTAGACATGATTATCTATTCAACGTTTATTTAGACAGTGGTTGCATATTCTTTTTTTTCCTGTTACAGACTTCCCATGCTTCCTTCCAAAGTTAATGTCTTTCTAGCATTGGCCTCCTGTGGAAGAAGAAATGAAGAAGACATAGCTTTTTTTTATCACAGTCCTTCTTGATAATAATAAAAGCAATCACTGAGTTATGTCCTGTGCTTTGACTAAATCTAAGGTTGTTATACAACACAAGTACAACCTGTTTTTCCTTGAGCTTCTTCATTTAAAAATTATAGGCTTGCAAACAGTTTGTGGGAGTCTTTGAGTTTCATGTTGGCAACTTAACCTTATGTTGATAAACTTCAGTTCTGAGGTCTTCTTCAAATTTGGATTTTTTTCTCAATAAATTGAAGAAGTTGCTTTTTAATCACATTTTCCCCTCAGGAAACAAGATAAGCTAACCATAATTATTGTAAATAATTAATATATAAATAAAATGGCATACAAGCTATGTATGGCTAGAAGCAAGTCAAGCTAAGACTTGGCATTCTTAAGTAAGAATAAGACTCCATTCATCAATTGGGTAGAGGACTCCCAAAGAACAAAGAGTGGGTAAAGTTGAGGTCTAATATTGCCAAAAGGAGTTATTCCCTTAGTTGATACATACTATCATTGGTGTAGCTGTTGACATTCACAAGTTGCCATAAAATATTCTTTAGACTTCTGTAAGTTCAAAGCGGTGTGATCATCCTATGGAAAAAAAAACGATAATTGCTTTTACTTACATGAAGTATGATGATATGACTATTTACTAATAACCGTATCCATACTACATCAATAGGCACCCTTCATTATAAAGAACTAAATTTCAGACAGCAATGTAATAGCCTTGCAAATGAGAGACCATGAATTCAAACGAGAGAAAGGGATGGACATAGTCATGTGAGCATTTGGAGATAGCCGAGAAGGAAAATTCTGCAAATGCAGTGCTCATATATGAAATTCTCAGAAACAATTTTTTAAAAGTATATTTGAACGTAATGGCTTTTGCTAGTGTGCATGTTCACACACATATAAACACATTGTAAAAACATAATAGGCCATGTTCTTGCTTGGAAGGTATATTAGTGGGGAAAAATATCCAACTAAATAAAAAAATTCTTCAAGATGAAATCATTGTGAACAGCTTCCCATCAAATTTTTCTCTTTATAATATTCTGTGAAGTATACCAAGTCATAGGAATTTATCTATGCTTTTTGAATAAACCTCAGAATTGTTTCAATTACTAATTTACTTATTTGTATGATCGTGGAAGACAAGACACTGAGAAACCCTTGCAAAAGAACTTTGGAAGTCAAAACTGACATATGGACCAAAGGACTTCAAAATTCAATATTATTTATAACCCTACTTCTTGAAATGCCAAATAAACTTATTTACATTTTTAGAAGATAGTATTCAGACCACGGGATCAGAAATAGCAATCCTCCCTCAACTCATGTCAGTGAATTCATTTCAGTCGTATTGAGCTGAGTCTGGAGGCAACATTTTATGAATGGAATCAATAACATACAGTAAATGTAGCAACTCTGTATAATTGTTGAATAAATCAATAATAAGTTATTATACAAACATTTATGAAATGTCTGGGAGGCTGATTGTATGATAAAATTTTTTCGGTGATGATGTTTGAACTTGCAACTGGTCAGCTTACATTTGAATGTTACCCTTAAAATAAGTTAAGAAGTTTACTAGAGTTAATATTTTACATGGAAACTGATACTTGTGACCAAAAATAATAGAAGTATAATACATGTAAAATAATACGGAGATAAGTTGATTCATCATCTAGTATAAAGAAAATTAAAGTCTTAAACAAATACTGCTTATTAAACTGAGATTTCTCTGATTCAAATTCATCCATATATAATTCCAAATTCCAGCAATCTCTCAGCCTTCATATGTAAGACAAATTTATTCCATGGTGCTTATAGCATAGCCATCTTTAAAGCGATGTCTGAACAAATCAATAAAAATAAGATTCGGGAAGTTTTTATAGTTTAATTTTAACCCAGAGCTTATAAGATTTAGCCTAATAAAACTGGGAAAACAAGAAAAATTAAGTTTGTAAAATTGATTTTTAAAGAACAGAGATTTTCTAGAGTTCAGCAGCTATGTGAAGGGATTAAGATATCTTCATGACTAAAAATATGATTCTAATATAAAGCTTTCACCATGAGAGTGGATATTGTGATTGTCCGGGGAAGTGGGATTGATCACTTTAAAATTCAATCTTTTAAGTTAAGTAAGATAAGCATAATGTTACATAATAGCATAATACATAAGATAAGTATTTGGATGGCCATATTTTATGTGTATAAAATAAAACATTTTGTTCAAAACTTATCCAGAGGGTAATTTAAATTAAGTCACATCACAAAGGAAAATCAGCCCATGGTCATAGTTAGTAGGTTTCCAGGAAGAGCGTCAAATATGGGAGATTTTAAAGAGAGGTTGTTTGTTGTTGTTATTGTTTTTTATTAGAGTAATCCAATTAAATGGCAATTCTCATGTTTAAAGTTAAAACATGGGAGAAGCATATTTGTGGGAAAAATCACAGCATCTAGAATCATTATTAGTCTTTTTTATTCAAATTTCAAATGACAGAAAATTTACATTGGTTTACAAAAATAGAGGAGAGTAGAGCTTTTGTGACTGAATATCTTAACTAGTCTACAAAGTGTTACTTAAATCCTCAAAAGTAACAAGTCTCCTTATCAAAACTGTACTTCAGATTCTGTTATGTTTTCTGAATTCAAACTGGGTGCTTCTTAAAATGCAACCTTTCAGCACTTTGTTTACATTTGATAACCTTAGCAGAGCAGATTTCTTATATTTACAGTATCCTCAAGGAAAATATAGACTCAATCTTGTTGGTTCAGGATTATTCATTCAACTTTATTTTCAGAGATTAAGGATGTATATGACAGGGAATCATGGAGTTGTACTGGCCAACCTGCCTTGAGAGGCATGAGCCATAGATTTTTCAGGTTAGGGTCCTTGGTTCCCAGGGCATACTGTGCCTTTTACTTCAGGAGAAACCAAGGTATTCCCTTATGCAACAAAGCTTTCATCCCCCCTTGTGATTCTCTATGTTCTCTAGAAGTGAACAATGCACAAAGAAATTCGACAGGAAATTGGTCTTAAACATTAATCTTGCGTACCCTGGTGATTTGCAAATGTCATTGTTTCCTTACAACTACCATCATATTGATTCTGAAAACTGCCATTATGTTGTTTCTGTTAAAGTTATAAAAATGTCAAATTCCATTGAAAAAACTTTCTCAGTCTCAGTCTTGCTAGGAACCTTCCATCCTGGTCTTGTTTAGATAAATTTCTCATCAGCTATATCAAGTAACTTGGCCTGGTAGGTAAGCATTGACATTTATAGAAAAAGATTCAAGAAGCAATCGTAAATGGAAAACCAGATTGCTTTAACACAAAGAGCTTTGAATTTAGTATTAGCTTATGTTGTAATGTTCTACTCAGGACACATTTAAGACAGTAATCTCATCATTACCTCATACTTTTAAAGATCTCCAAGGCCAAAGAGAAAGAGTAAATCAGAGACAAGACTATTCTGACCCCACTGACAAGAGTTTAGGAAGTGAATCTACTTATATGCACAAGTCATAGGAAAATATGTTTTCATATATGAAAAGAAAGATAAGATGAAATGGAATTCAGTTGTGTCACCCAATTTTATTCCCAGTAAAAATTCAGTGAATTTGTCATGTGACACACAAGGAACATGTGGCAGGCAAGGGTTTGAGTTCGAGTGAGATAGAAGAGTCAATTCTGCCCATAGCAAGATGAGAGAGAAATAGTGATTGATTCAAATTTAGTTTTGCAATCATAGCTGAGAGGTGGGATGAAGACAGATATTAATGCTCTCTTCAGATAAACCACATACTGTACAGAATACTTTTTCTCTATAAAAATATGCATATATGTCCATATTACTGAAGTGTAAATATGTAGTACCACTCTTAGGAAGTTGGTTTCTTATCCCTTGCATCTCCCTTAAGTTAATATTATAATTGATTTGTTAGAATAAATCAATGTTTAATATGTTATAATAGAATATGCAACAACTAAAGACTTAAAGATGCTATATATTATTAGTTGCAATAAAAGTAAATTTTCACCATTCAGAGTAGATTTTCAAGGAAGACTCACCAGGGATATATATATTCTACAGTACTGTTATATGCAAGGAGTTTCTGGAGTTATAGAATGACAAGTATCATATGATTTACTGAAAAATACATAAAGTTTTGAGGCTATGTCTGATTATTTTTCACTATGTTTTCAAAGACTGTTAAAATTAGAAAAATTCTTAAAAGTCATCAAATTCAATAAGAATCTTATATATGTGTGCCTTTTTATGATTCCACGCAGTGTCTATTGAATACTTGGTGATTTCTGTCTTTTTATAGCTAGATTTAAGCTATGTACTAAAATATTAATAGCTACTAAATTTTATTCTTATAACTATTATCAGTTTTTAATGAAAATTGTTTCACTCAAATGCTTGAGCGAGATAAATGAAATGTACAGTTGCCACCTAATAAATGTTTTGCACAGGTAAGGCAGTTTCCAAAGAGCCTCATATGCAAAGAAAACATTATTTCATTTCTGCCAGGCCTATTATCCTGCTGCTTTATTCTTCAGAAACTAATCAAATTGATCTCATGTCTTTCACAGGGAAAATTTCATCTTAATGTTTTATGTAAATTAATTGGTAATCTGTACCAGTCTCATTTAGTTCTTTAAAACACTATACAACAGCCTTATAGTAAAACCAGAGGCAAAGACAGAGTCTCAATATGTCTGATGTTATCACTTTTTCTTCCCTTTGAAGAAATTCAGTGTGGAAAAAGACTATGTGGAATTCGACAAAAGTGGGGATTACTCTGAGCCACCTGGGAAGATGCCTGCTGCTTTTGCTGGGGGGACATGGCCTTCTTGCTGCTGTGTTGCTTTAGTTACCAAGGAGCATTAATATTTATAAATATTTATGTTAAGAGCAGTGCAGAGATTAGTAGTGCAAATCATTTTGGAAGAGGCTGCTACCTGGAGTATAAAAAGATTATGGAAACACAATAAAGCGGCAGCCTTTCCAACTCTGACAAGACATTACCTGCATGTAGAATGTCCCAAGTGGGAAGGGGGAGGACACAGAGAGCCATGCTAATTTACATTCCATTTACTTGCATTCTGTACAGTCAATTATGGCCTCCTTTCTTAAATGAATCAGGAGAAAAATGTGTTAACTGTCTCATCTCACAATTCCATATTTCATTTGAAAGTATTCAAGCTGTGCACTGAGCTTCCATTTACTTTGTAGTTTGCTTCCAGAATGTAGAAAAATTAATGCCTTATTGTATCTTGTCTTAATATCTCTTAAACTTACCATAGATTATCATGCCACAAAATCAAATCTCTCACTAATAGAAAACCCAGTCAAGGGAGGATTATATTAGAAGGCACTACAAGAATGAAGTGCTAAACAGAGATAAATTTTATCTAATGAGTGACTACATATAAATAATAAATATAAAAAATAGAAGACATTGTCAAGACAAATCAAAAGTATTTATTTATTTTTTGAAACAAGAAATATCCTATACATTCTACTTAGATACTCAGTCAAGAATGACTAACGAATTGTTATAGCATGGAGGACAGTAAGGACCTGTGGCCATGTAGGAAAAACGGATTTTTCACTGTATAGGTGTGAAATTATAGTGACTGTAGTGATAAAGGGGTGTCTTGACTATTCAGAATATACGGTATTGATTTATGGGGACAAAGCCATATTCCTGGCTCTTTTTGTTGTAAAGATGAAGGTTAAGGTGATTGTTGTTTAAATGCCTTTTTGAGTTGTATTTATAAGTGGCCCCCAGGGGTGATGAAAACCTTCCATGCAGATTTCAGCTTGAAGGTTCTATAGTTACTCTTAATAATTGGGCAGAGTCATAACCATGACAGTCAGAAGATTAGGCAGGTTAAGGTAGTGGTAGCGGTCTGCCTTACCTTTATATGACTGCATGCACATATAATATGAACATATATATGTATATGCAAGAACACAGAGTTGTATACTTTCAATAACCAACATTTTGCTGGCATTGAATATTTTCCATATATTTAAAAGGAACTCATATTATTTAAATTGGCTAAGTAAATTTGGAGTAATATTTAAAGGGGAAAATATTTACCTTTTTTGAACATCTTCTTATCAAGTATTAATCCTACAGAGATTTAGAGCAGAATAGGATTTATTAAGAATAATAAAGATAGAATATTTAATTAGCCTCATTCTTAAGGTCCACCAATATTTTCAAAGATAATATGCATAAATTTTACCTGAGATTTAATTTTGACATATTTCTGAATAATTATATTTTCATCACTATTTATTGCATGGGCAGAAGACCATAGTTCTTTGATATTTTAGTTTGAACTTCAACAAGCACCATTTATGTAGATACTTGTATAACCCTACAAGAGATTTGGATAAATGTTTAGACATAATGGACAAGAGTATACCAAATGCTGTGATTAATGTTACTAAACACTTTCTATTATAAACTTCTGTTTGCCGAACCTGACATGATTCTGAAAAAGTCTCGGTTTGCGTTAAAGTGTTGCATGTTTTGCCTCTTTTCCAAGGTGATTTTTTTTTCTCTCACGCGTGGGAGGAAAATCTGTTCCTTCTTTTTCTTGAGAATACGGAAAAATACATTTTTCATTGGAACTATCATGTGGGTCTTATTTTGCATTTTAAGTAGCTCAAGTGACATGCATACCTTTTACAGCTATTTTTGTACTTTTTGATAATAAAATTGCACATTATCACTGTAAAACTATTTAGAAACACATGGCTATTTAAAGAAATACAAAGCCAGAATGCAGAAGCAACCACAGTTTATTTTGTACTCTTTGACTTAAGTATAATATTTACAATAAATATTTTTAAATTATAATACATAAACATATAGCAATGAACTATGGTTTTAAAGATCTTTTTATGTTTATTTGTTTAACTTCATTTATATATGTGTGTATGCCATATGTTTTCAGAGTTCATGGGGGCCCAAAAAAGGGTGGAGAGAGTCAAATTCCCTAGAAATGTGATGTGGGAAGTCCTTCTGTGTATGTATTGCTTTTATTGATTAATGAATAAAGAAGCTACTTTGACCTACAATAGTGCATAATAGAGACAGACAAGAAAACTAAACTGAATTCTGGAGCATGTTGAAGGAGTCAGTGAGACACTATGTAGCCACAGAAGGAAATACCCACCAGAACATTGACCAGCAAGCTACAGTTTCATGGTGATATATAAATTAATAGAAATGGGTTAATTTAAGATATAAGAGCTAGCTAGCAATATGTTTAAGTGATTGGCCAAGGTGTGATTCAATTAATAGAGTTTCTCAGTGATTATTTCGGATCTGGGTAGCTGGGAAATAAATGAGCAGCCTCTTCCGACAGATTCGCATGCCAATGAGGGGCTGATTATATCTACATAAAACCTGAGAGAGTTTGAAAAGATATTATAGATAAAAAAGAACAGAGTTAGGCACAGCTTTTTGTTAGCTGGCTTATTATTTTTGGATGGGCTCTATTTGCCTGCGGCAAGTGGGGGTACTGAGACACATTTAGGAGAGGTTTTCCTGATTCAGCATTAACAGCAAAACAAAACAAAACAAAACTGCCTGGATTCTTTAAAAAATGGCCAACAAAAGCATAATAGATGACTTGAAAACACATTGTTTACCTTCTAAAAATATATTTGAACTCTGTTCATGGATTACTTTTAATCAGTTAGATATAATAATATTCTGTACACAGTAAAGCCTCATGAGAATAAAACAATTGTGTGTCTATATTTATTCCAAACTTGCAACTTATCTTCTAGGGCTATCCCTCTTCTGTCATGGCAGTCACATTTTCTCAACCATTAGCAGCAAAAGCTTGGTTTTTGCTTTTCCGTTTATTCTCTTCCCCGAAAGTAAGAACTAACATTCTGTTCTTCTATTATAAAATGTTTTCCTTGAAGAAATTTATAAACTTCTGAGAGATTTCTTTTGTTATTTTTATTGATGAGAAACCAGTTAAGCAAATCTGTAGCCAAAAGCCTACCTGGCACCTTTTCTATTGCCATGAGAAAGAGACATGGCAATATACATTTTATATTAGCATGTTTTAAAATACGCCTAGTTAGGTGACTAATCAGTACTTACTTTATTCTTTAAGATAAACATTACTAGGTCTTATTATATTTGTCAAATATAGGAAATTATAAATTAAATTCAATGTCTAAAATTGCTAAGCTGAAATAAGTAAAGTATAAGTAGATTTCTAACAAGATGATTTGCTCTATTAAAAATCTGTTTAAATGTACTTTTTCTCCTTCATCTAGCTTACCTTTTGTAATGAGTTTGCCAAAGCATTTTACTTTATCTTTACTATAATTATCTCTATCCATGCTTTTACTTAATGTCTTTCGCTACTGTATTTTCATTGGTTTATATTCATTATTTGATCTCTTTAATAAAAAACATGGATTCAAAAAAATGGCTTCCTGGTTTGTGCTGGCAGAACGAACTCTGACTCTTTTGGGAGGTCTGCTTTGAAACATTAAGTGGGGTTTGTGAGAAGAGTGTTACAACATAATGGCAACATAGACCTGCTGTGTGCATGAAAATGGGACTGAGAGCATGATTAACATAGGCAGTGAACAGACTTCAGCCATGTTGGACAGAGACAAAGGCAAAGCAGCCTTAGTCCTAGTCATGCTACTTATCGTTTTAAGAAACATTCCTGGTCAGAAAATGATTACAGATATGCAATAAAGACAAATTTAGATTGAAAAGACTTCTAATTGTGTCACAGTGTTGGATAAATATACATACGCTTGGGAGAGAGAAGAAATAGTTATTTAAAAAGTAAATGGCTTTATAAAATGAATATTAAATTTGTAGAAAAATAGAGTAAAAATAAGTCATGTAAAGATAAAAATACACAGAGTCTGGGTTATGTATATTATTGTGTTTTCTTTGAATTTTTTGACTGTGAATAAGCTAGGTACAGAGAGACTTCATTTTACAAGCATGAAGCTAAACCGATAATTAATATATATATCAAATATATATATCTTTAATATATATTATTAAAATCTGTATCTAAGGATATGTTGTTTTGAAAAAATGTTCAGCTTTTGTTTCTACAAAGGATGAGAACCTGTGGATTTCTTTTAGACTAAAGTGATTTGATGGACCAAGAACCCCTGAAAGGTCTCCGTGAACCTCAAAATTCCTTTGACCAACAGAAAAACAGGAAGCAGTTTGGAGAGAACTGTGCCCAAATTCCCAGATATTGTTCATAAATGTTTATTTAATTTTAAAAGGGGATGTACTGTAGAGATAAATACTTAACATTGGTATGGATTTTGGTTTATTGATACAAATTTAAGGTTAATTTTGTTATATGTTTATTTCTGCTCTTGATTAAGGTATTGTGTTTGGGCAACTCATTTAAAAATGTAATGTATAATTAAGAAATGCAGGTTAATAGATAATCAACTATAATAATCAATCTTGTAGTCATGTTAGGTAGGTTTTCTAGATATATAGAGTCATATTTCACTTAGATAGATAATCTTCAAACCTTTCAAAGACCTACAGAACATGACATTTAAAGTGTCTTTAAAACTTAGGATATTTCATTACAATGAGACACATCTATTCCTGGGAGTATTAATCAACTTCCAGAAGATGATGGGCATCAAAAAGTCTCTTTATGGAGTTTGTTAGCCATTTTGGCAAAAACCTGTTCTTTCCTGGACTGCTGGATGTTATGCAATATGGACTGAACATGCAGGACCCACAGAAAAATGACTGCTGAACCTGCCTAAAGGTTAAACAGTCCTTCAGGTTTTCCGTTTCATAAAAGAATCTGCCAGAGAGTCTGCAGAAGACAGAAGTAAGTGACTGACAATGTACCAATATAGGTGGAACTCTCTTTGAAATTCCTATTTCAAGGAAAAGTCTTCTGGATACTATGGTCCTGTAGCTGGAGATGGATTCTCCAATGGTACAGAAGAACTTTGGGTGACTGTCCAGGCAGCAAGATGTCTTTGTCAATTATAGAGTTTTGGAAGTTGCTTACAATGCAATTCCTGCTTCTTTAGGTAATATTATATCTTTCTGGAGTCTTTGATGGAGTTGAAGAATAAATACTTATAATTGTAGTTTTTCTTAGTTATAATAAAAGATGCATTAGACATAAAACTTTAAACTCACAAAAATAAGATAAATGATAGAATATTTTCTAATTTCACCAGATGTAAATGGACTAAATATTGTACCTATATTCCTTGCTTGATAACTGTTTTGTTGTATGTAAGCTTGCTGGGTTAAAGATAAAACCTTCATTTTATTTAGTCAGAAGGGTATATGATGTGGGAAGTCCTTCTGTATATGTGTGGCTTTTATTGATTAATGAATAAAGAAGTTGGTTGACCTGTAATAGGGCAGAGTAGAACTAGGCAGAAAAACTAAACTGAATGCTAGGAGAAAGTAGTTGGAGTCAGTAAGATGCCATGTAGCTGCCAGAAGAGACAGATGCCAAAATTTTGCCTGGTAAGCCATGACCTCATAGTGATACACAAATTAATAATAATGAGTTAATTTATGATATAAGAGCTAGCTAGCAATATTATTAAGTGATTGGCCAAGAAGTGATTTAATTAATATAGTTTCTGAGTGATTATTTTGATTCTGGGCAGCTGGCAAATGAATGAGCAGCCTCCAACAGAGATGAACTTATATTTGGCTTTGACCTGCTTGTGGTAAGTGTTGGGAACTGAACTCCCATCATTTAAAAGATCAGAAAGTGTTCTTAATTTAAGAATCATCTCTATAATCCCAGTTCTAAATATTCTAAGTAATAATTTGAATGACTACTACAAATTAGTTAATGTGAATACTCACTGAATCTAATGGACCTCAAGAGTAGAAGTAGAAGTTTATCCTGAGTCTCATGAAAACTTTACCACAAAGTCTATGACCTTGTACACACAATATGGATGTATGCAGTTTTAAATTCATCTTTGAAGAGTCTTCCTTTTGGTGATTTAAACTAACGTCAAATGATATGTTCCTCGCATTCACTGAAGACTGAACTACATGCATTCAGAACTAGGGAAGAAGAAACAGGAAGGGATATGGCTGTGCAGAGAGAGGAATATAAGGCAGGTTGAAACAGGAGCTCACCCCTTTCCAGGCTGAGGAGTTGCCAAGGTAAGAAGTGGCTGTGGTTTACACCTTAGTCTATCTGATTTTCCAGCATTTACTGTGATATGTGACTCCAGATTTTTATTATTAAGAACATTATAATTTGAGCTACACTCAATGATAGAATCATTAAATGCTCTCTTATATACAGAAACCAGGTATATGCACTGCTAATATTGACAACTAGCAGGCAGAAGCGGAAGAATTGTTGAAAGTTAGAGGCCATTCTACTATAGAGTTCCAGGCCATGTATTTGTGCATATATAGACTTTGACATAAAAATAAGTTAAGTTGCCAGGCCGTGGTGGCACAGGCCTTTAATCCCAGAACTCAGTAGGCAGCGACAGGCAGATCTCTTTGAGTTCGAGGCCAGCCTGGTCTATTAGAGCTAGTTCCAGGACAGGCTCCAAAGTTATAGAGAAACCCTGTCTCAAAAACCAAAAACCAAAAAAGTGAGTTAAGAAATAAATAACAATAAATTAATCAAAACTACGAAAAGAATATAAACCCTCATTATTTCTATAAAGTAAAATTATCTCCTTATGGATGAAATGAACTGATATTTAGCAAACCTAAATAATACCTGAACATTCTTTTGTTAAAATATTTTTGTTTACTATTTTTCATGAAATATTTTTTGATCAACTTTCTCTGTGCCCATCTTCTTCCAGATTCTTCCACCTCCAAACTGATACAAGCTCTTGTGTTCTCTCTCTTTCTGTCTCTTTAAAAATTCATGAAACAATTAAAATAAAAGTTAAATTCAAAACAGCTAATTAGACCAATTCAAATAACCAAAAAAAGAAGAAGAAAAAAGCTCTTAAAATTAGAACAAATGAACTCACTGAAATTTCAAGAAAATACTTCCAAGCAGGGGACATGGCTCACTTGGTGATATGCTTGCCTCATAGGACATGTTCTAGTCATGAACTCAGTGTCATATAAATTTGTGGTACATGTCTGCAAATAAAAATAATTAAATGATGGGGGAAGGATTATCAGGAACTCAAGTTCATTCTTGACTGAATAGTGACTCTCAGACTTTTCCAAAAGATAAAGATAAAAACAAAAACAAAGAAAAAGTAAGCACTAGATATCCTCAGGAGAGTGTGCAGCAAAGAAAGGAATAATTGCAAGTGAAGTAAAGCATTGCTGTTCTTCCCTTGATTTTTTTTTTATTTGTGTGAAATCCTGCTTCATACTGATTGTGTTAGAACTTTTTCAGATGAATAATTTTGACTTGGCAAATGAAACTTTACTATTGTGATTCTGTGGTAATTCATTGTGCTTTAATAATTATTGGATTGTTTTTCTTTTCCACAACTAAAATTTAGCAAAAGTAAGTGATACATCAGTCTTCTGAACTCTGAATAGAGTTTTTATTTCTGTGGTTTTTTGACAGTGTCCCAGCCTGCCTTATAATTTATACTGGCCTTTGTAGGAATTGTTACACTCAACTGTCTGTTATTCTGTATCAATGTCCCAAATGTCCTGGATAATGCACCTCTCTTGATTGATTGGACCTGGGTATTTGGTGGAGAATAAATAAGTTAAACTTCTCCTTGATTTTCAAACTTTTGTTACTCCTCTGCAGTATCCAACAAAATAAAAATATCTGCTGCTGGAGAAACTAGATGCTGATGTCAGTGGAAACAAAGAAACCTGCAAAAGGGTGACACAGATCAGAAGCAACCGAATATTCAAACCAGGAATGAGAAGATGATTTTTAGCATTCAACTTTTAAGTACTATGCATACACAAAGCAGCTTGAATTTTTTTATTTTTAAAGCAGTGAATTATTTATTTATGTATTTATTTACATTTTAATCCTTCTGATATATTTTTAATGCTTCATTTTTTTGCTTAATATCTATTAGGGTACTTTATAGGATTTGTAGCTTTGGTGAGTTCTTCAGCAGTCTATATTATAAAATTTTAACTATTTTGAAATGTTTATTACTTAAGGGAGTGCACATCTGAGAGCAGATCTTTCATTGGGTTTTCATGAGTAATGTCTATTTGGTTGATGTGCATTTTTTTTCTCTTGTGGGATAACACCACACACACTCATTGGAATGGAAAATGAAAAAATGAGAGCCTGTTTGCACTACTTAGGAGAACTATAATTAGGCACTGAACATTTTCCTCAGACTAAATAATACCCCCCTCCATTATGTCTCTCATTCTGATCCTTTTCCTTTACTGTGTGGCAGGTTAATTACCATGCTGCTCAACAACCTGGGAGTAAGTAGGGCAAGAATTGGAACTTTCAGTTGTAGTTCATATCACATCAGAGGATCTTGATTATTTATCATCGAAGTTTTAAATTATTTGTTAATTTACTACAACTAGTATATTAAAGTGAAAATTTATTTTCTCAGGATTTACTTTTATTAATTTTAATTATATGTCTGTGTGTTACTCTATATGTATGTACAGATAAGTAAACGTGCACAAGAAGGGTAGACCTTTTTATGTTGCTTCCTTCCTTTCTTCCTCCTTCCCTCCCTTTTTTCCTTCCTTCCTATCTTTCTTCTGTCCTTTTGTATTCAAGCTGCAGTTTCCCTTCAGTTCTTTCAGTTCTTCTACCCATTCCCTCTCCCCACCCCAATCAACACCTCCTCTGTTTCTGTTCAGAAATGGACAAGCCTTCCATGGTTATCAACAAAGCATGGCATATCCAGTTTGTGGTAATATTAAGCAACTCCCCTTTTATTAGAATTGAGCAAGGTAATGTAGTATGAGTAATGGGTTCTTCAGAGCCAGCCAAATATTAGCTGTGCTATAGAAATTTCATTGATATGGATCTTGGTTTATTGCTACAAATTTAAGGTCAATTTTCTTATACTGTATATCTGTATTTCTGTTCTTGATTAAGGTATTGTGCTTGTCTAGCTCATTTAAAAATGTAATGTATAATTAATAAATACAGGTTAATAGTTATTCATCTATAATAGTCAAACTTGTAGTCATGTTAGTTATATTTTTTAGATGTACAGAAATGTATTTCAGATGGATAGGCATTCATCAAACCTTTAAAAGACTACACATTATGGCATTTAAGATGTTTAAGAACTTAGAACTTTTAATGACAATGAGACACATCTGATCCTGGCAGCACCAATTATTTCAAGAGGAAGATAGGCATCCAAGAGTCTCCTTATGGAGTTTGTTAGCCATCTGGGCAAGAAACAGCTCTTGCCTGGACTATTTGATGTTATGCTGTATGAAATGTACATGGAGGACCCAGAGAGATGACTATTAAACTTGCCTAAAGGTGAAATGGTCCTTTGGATTTCCTGCTACACAAAATAGTCATTCTGCAGGACACAGAAGAAAGTGACTGACAAATTGCCAATAGAGGTGGAACTCTCTTTGAATTTTTCTGCTTCATGGAAAAGCCTGTTGGATACTACGGGCTGGTAGGCTGAAGATGGATGCCCCAATGATACAGAAAAACTTTGGATGACTGTCCAGGCAGCGCTATGTCTCTGTCAATTCTAGACTTTTGGAAGTCATATACAATGCACTTCCTGTTTACTTAGGTAATATTGTATCCTTCTGGAGTCTTTGATGGAGTTGAAGAATAGATAATTATAGTTATTATTTTTCTTAGTTATAATAAAAAATAAAGTATATATAAACATTGTAACTGTAATTCTTGTTTAATACCTGTTATTTTATATGCAATTTCACTATGTTAAAATTGAAACCTTCTTTTTTATTTAAACAGAAAAGGGGGGGCGGTAATGTGGGATTCCCCTCTGTATGCTGTGAATTTCATTGGTTAATAAAGGAACTGTCTTGGGCATACACAGGGCAGAATAGAGGCAGACAGGGATAATTAAACTAAATGCTGGAAGAAAGAAGTCAGAGAGATGCCATGTAGCCAGCAGAGACAGACGCTTGGGTCAGAACTTTACCCAGTAAGCCACAGCCACATGGCAATACACAGATTAATGGAGATGGGCCAGTTTAGGATATAAAAGTTAGTCAAAAATATGCTTAAGCTATTGGCCAAACAGTATTGGAATAATATGGTTTCTGTGTGATTATTTTGGGGCTGAGCAACTGAGAACTAACTAGAAGCCTCCTACAACATTAGGGGCAACCCCTGCTACCATTGTTAGGAGACTCACAAGTTGCCCATTCTACACAACTGTCACATATATCTAGAAGATGTATGTATATCCCATTCAAACTCCCTGGCATTGGTTCAGACTATAACATCCTATGAGCTGGTTTAGTTGTTTCTGTGGGTTTTCTTGGGGTGTCCTTTACCATTCTGACTCCACCCCTTCCTCAGAAGGTTTCGCAGAACTCCACCTAATGTTTGACTCTGGGTATTTTTATATTTCCATCAGTTACTGGATGAAAGCTCTTTGATGACAAATTATGGGGTCACCAAGATCATAGGAGATGGCCAGTTCGTGCCATGTATCCATTATTACTAGAAGTCTTAGGTGGATGCCATTCTAGTATATAGGTCTTTTGTTGCATCAGGTTTCTATCTGACCATGAAATGGCCCCTGTTTCCAGTCACATCTTTCAGTGCTGTCCCCCTTATACCACTGAACTGAATTTACAGGTGTTACAAACAGTATGATGAGAATGATGGAAGCTAAATAAACTCACGTACCCTGCAGACAGCACATGCTTCTAACCACTGAGTCATCTCTCTGTCTCTGAAAAGTGACTAATGCTAAATCGATGACATGCAGATTTCAAGAAATTTAGAAATTATAATGTTAATATTTTAGGATCAATGAATGTTCTTATTAATATTCATATGTATGAATCAAATGGGCTATCATTAATCATTCCCCTTCAATGATTTGATGGGAAAAATCCCTTAAAAGACTTAATTCTGGACCTACTGACTTAAATCTTAATTTGCATTTTATCTTTTTGCATATAGAAAGTCCTTTTAAACTGTTGGTGGGCAAAATTTAACATTTGAAATACTTAAGTCATTTTAAATAACTTAACTTGCATCTGCATTCATATATTAGTCTCTTTGAAGTTTTCTTACAGTGATTTTTAAATGATGCAATCTCCTCAAATCCTGTATGTTGAAAATTAGAGGCACATTTAAGATTTTCAAAATGAGTAGCCAACTACTCTGAGAGAGCTAAAACATAAACATGTTCACAATAATATGGCTTATATAATTTCCAAGAGAACTTTTAAAATTCATTGAGAGAGATAATGTTCACTATTACACAACTCTATTATTTTTATTGTGTTATTAATAGTCTCTCTCTATGCTAAAATCTGATCCAAAAATTCTATCGACTTCTTTAGTGTCACTTATATCACAATATTTGAGACTGAATTAATTTATGTGATGAAAATTCCCATCCGAAATACCACAATTTTCTTTATGTTCATTATTTTATATATAAACCTGAGACATTTTATATTAGTTAAAATATAAGTTCTAAAATTGTTTTATGAATTGATAGAATCTCCTTTACATTTTTTGGGACTTGATCTACAGTGTAAAATATTTTTAAGGTTTTTTAGAAGGAACTAATTTATAGTAATAATTTTATGTGAAATACCTGCTGATAAATTATTAGATATATTTACTAATATAAATGTTATATAATTATATTCATACCATCCTTTATATTTATTACTTACATTTTTAATGTTTTAATTAATGTGTAATTATATCAGTCTCTCCTTTTCTTTCTTCATTCCCTCTTCGGCACCCATTTTTGTGTCTTACATTGCTCTCCCTACACCCATGCTGTATTCAAATCTCCCTACACCCATGCTGTATTCAAATCTCCCTACACTCATGTTGTAATCAAATCAAAACCATGATTATTCAAATATAAATATAAACCTGTATAGATTTATGTGTGTATATTATAAATATAGTTAAACACACATATGTATATATATGCATATATGTACATATATAAGTATATATAGTCAACTGAGTCCCTTTTTATTTCTTGTGTATATATGGTTTCAAGGATGATCAATCTTGGACAACAAGTGAGGGTATAGATTTATCCCTAGAAGAGACTAACTTTCCCCTTAGTGATCAGTAGTTGCCTTCAGTTCTTTGTCTAGGGTTAGGACATCATGAACTATTTCCTTTACCATGTTATCATGTCTATTCATAATGTTGTTGCCAGAAGTTTCTGTCACACCCGGTCCCACAGCTGTTCACTCCAAAGAAACACACAGAGGCCTACATTAGTTATAAACTGGTTGGCCTTTTAGGTCAGGCTCCTTATTATCTCGTACATCCTACATTAACCCATAATTCTTGTCTTTGTTAGTCATGTGGCTTGTTACCTTTTATCAGTGAGGCATTCTCACCTTTCATCCTCTGTGTCTGGGTGATGACTGCAGACTGAGCCTTTCCTCTTCCCAGAATTCTCCTCTTCTGTTTGTCCCACATATACTTCCTGCCTGACTACTGCCAAATCAGCATTTTATTAAACCAGCAAAACAGACAAAACATTACAGGGTACAAGACAATTGTCCCACAGCACTTCCCTCTCCACTTTTTTTCTAAACAAGAATTCTTAATCAAACCTCCTTTCTTTAGCTATTTTCCTGACTATAATCCATAACAACTTGTACTCAACATTCTAAACAATGACAAATATACATAATCCATTTTTGGGGAATGTAGGTGTAGTTTTTCTAGGCTATTTCCTGCTTATTGGGGGATCTGATAATCTTATGGGAACCTAGAGAAAATTTAGAATTATGGTCTAGTCTTTACTGGAGTATTCTGTGAACATTGATCATCTCATCCAGCAGTCTTGAAGAATTTCTGGGTATAGAACTCAAAGGAAATTCCATCAGAAGTCCTCTGAAATGTTAAATCATATGGGCCATCTGCTCCTATCAGAGATTTTTCAGGGGGCTTCCTTGGTCAAACCTGACTTTTCTTAACCCAGAATGAATGCACAGCCTCTCATTTCCTGTGGAAAAAAAAGCAAAACCTCTTCCCTAATGTAACATATCTTTTAACTTAAATCTTGACATCAAGTCATTTTCAAAATACATATGTTGGATTAATTCAGCAACATTTATAATCAAATGTATTTTAGCAGCTGTTGTTCCTTTCTTAGCCATCAATCAATTCAAAGACAACACAATAATATATGGTGTTCAGTTTCTCTGTGTATCTTCCATCTTTACATTGCTTTATTTTAAACTATTTCTTTTATTTTTTTTTTAATTTCTGTTTTTTTGAGACAGGGTTTCTCTGTTTATCTTTGACTGTCCTGGACCTCATTCTGTAGACCAGGCTATCCTTGAACTCACAGAGATATATCTGCCTCTGCTTCTCAAATACTGGGATTAAAGGTGTGTGCCACCACACCCAACTTCTCTCTCTCTCTTTTAAAGAACTTTATCCTTTTTATTTTCTCTCCCAAGCATATATATACCTTTAAACACACTCTAAACTGTTTAGAGGTATTTTTCATCTGAATCTACCATTACTTTTTCTAACCACATGTGTCTTTAATTTGCAAAGTGATATGGCTTGGATTAACGCTATGGCTTTGACAGCTGGATCAAGCCCATTACTTAGCTTTCTGAATGTCTAGCTTCATTGCAGAGGTACTAGTGGGATCCATGTTTATTGCCACAACTTTGTGGAGTTTCACGGTTCTTGCACCTTTTAAGTGTTTGGTGGTGGGGCCTCTTAAAAGCCTCAAGGTTTTTGCAGCAAAAGCTGAATCATAAAATCTCTCTTAAATGAGAAACACTTGCCTCTAGCAAACAGAACCCACCCTAGAAAATGCTGCTACAAAGAAGCTATGCATAACTCTGTTTTTCTGTCTCTAGAATTACTTCACAAACTGTCTCAGGTTTTATGTGGATATAGTTGTCCACATTGGAACCATTTGTTCACCTAGATTTCTATAACACCCAGTCCCACAGTCGTTCATTCACAAAGAAACACACAGAGGCATACATTAGTTATAAACTGGTTGGCCTATTAGCTCAGGTTCCTTATTAACTCTTACATCCTACATTAACCCATAATTCTTGTCTGTGTTACTTATGTGGCTTGTTACCTTTTATCTGTGATGCATTCTCATCTTGCATCCTCTGGGTCTTGGTGACAACTGCAGACTGAGCCTTTCATCTTCCCAGAATTCTCCTATTCTCTTTGTCCCACCTATACTTCCTGCCTGACTAGTGGTCAATCAGCATTTTATTAAACCAGTACAACTGACAAATCTTTACAGTGTACAAGACCATTGTCCCACAGCATAATGTCAGTGTTTCAATGTTGTTTATAAAAACATTTTTAGATACACTGTTTCCCAGAGAATTTCCTGGTAATCTGATCCTAATAATCTCATACCCAGTCTTCCCTGAAGTTCCCTGAGCAATAGATGCAGGAGCTAAGGTGTATGTGGTTTTGAAATTCCCATGATCCATTGATATATTCATTGTGTTCAGTTCTGTTTTCTTTGTTTGTTTTATTCGTGTGTATATGATATTCTTTATTTTCTGTAAAGAAAATTTTCTTTTAGAAGGGATTGTAGTCACATTTATTTCTCAAGATATGGATCTCGGAACTGTAGATGACCCAGAAAACAAACACAGCATTTGTTATTCTGGGTTTTGGTTAACTCACTCAATACAATCTTTTCTATGTCCACTCATTCACCTGCAAATCATCCCTAGGTTCAAGTTTTGAAATCTAATTAACAATTTTATAGTATTAAAAGAAATAATCCTGACAGAATATTATTTCTAAAGACAAATAAATCATTCCCATGCCTATAATATACCTGTATATATTCTTAATGTAAACAAATATTTTCATTGTAAATGTATATACTTGCAAGTGGAGATAATTGTTTGTTATTCTTTAAGTTTTAAGTACTTTACAATTATGGTGACAAATCAGTTTCCCTCTGAAAATCTAATCCAGGAATAAAAATTGGATATGTAAAAATAGAAGTAAAGTCATTCCAGGTTAATTATGCATAATTAATTTTATAAATATGAATTATTTTCATCACTTTAAATTTATTGGCTGCATAGGTGCATATACAAGTGTTCTATGCATATATTGCCAATCACAACTGCTAGCAAATCAATCTTTAAATAAACCACAGCTGAGAACAATGTTTTTTAATTATTCACATCCAAAATATATTTCACATTATAAAGAAGCATCTCCAAATATTTACTTACAACCTTACCATTACAACTCCTCATAAATTACTATCCATTGCTCTTTTCATCTGAAAGCAGTACCCCCATAATGAAATAGACTTGTCTATAATAATTTTGGTGGAACACTTAGATGCTGTGCTTTAATTGCTCACATTCAAGATATGCCAAGAGGGCTCTGTTTTTGGAAGTGTAAGTTCATTATTTAATTTACCCATGTTGAGAAGTTAATTCAACTAAAATAATTAAGTTCTTCATCTTTCCCAAAACATTCTGGCTAAAAAAAGATTAAAAAACACGAATATTTGTACATATAATAGTTAAGCTTTATGAGGAAACTTCTGCTTGCCAGCATGATATTTGGATGGATTAGAATATTTATCCTGCCTGCTACCTATTCTTTTAAGAGTAGTAAAAGTAAACACTGCTTAGTTTTCTATGTTTCTAAATTAGGAAACTCTAGTTACATTTCTAGTGTCAACGACACAAAATTCATTGGCAATATCATTGAAGAACTTTGTTAAAGCTCTTATTTGTTGGAAATACCTAGCGTTCATATACTGTTACAAGCATTAAATATAAGCAAAAGATTCTAAATAAGCTAAGTGTGTTATAAGAGGAGCTCTATTATGAAATTGTTTCATATTTGATTTGCATGTATGCTATAAGATCAATAATCAAAGTATAGAGTAATGAAATAAAACCAAAGTTTCCTTGTTTTGTTTCTTACATATTTTACTCTTTCAGTCATAAGTGAGTATAGATATTTTCTGGAGGCTAACATAAGCAATCTAGGTTCATGAGCCAGTGTTGTGAACCATGTGGAACTTTCTCTTTCTTGTCTCGAATTGAAGACCTTGTACTATGACAAGTAATTTCTGTTTTTACCAGTAAATAGACTATGGTGACTGGACAGAAAGATGAACGAACAGCAAATGACACTAGCAGAGTATTCTAGCAGAGTCATGAATTCTATTTGAAGTGCACCTTAATGATCTATGTTAATCTGTGTCTCTGATTTTAAAAATTGTGGTAGAGAGTCCGGTTTGATCACATGCTCGTTCAGTCTTGGTCCAGATGGATTTGGTGAGCTCCCATTAGATCAGGCACAGTGTCTCAGTGGGTGGACCAACCCCTCGCGGCCCTGTCTTCCTTGCTCATCTTCTCCCTCCTTCTGCTCTTCAACTGGACCTTGAGAGCTCAGTCCATTGCTCTGATGTGGCTGTGGGTCTCTAAATGTGGCTGTCAATGGGGACAGACTGAGAAGCCATCGATATAGCACTGGGACCTGTCTCTTCTGCATGTATTGGCTTTTTGGGACCCTAGTTTACTTGGATGCACACCTTCCTAGGTCCCAATGGAGGGGGGAGGGCCTTGGACTTCCCACAGGGCAGGGTACCCTGCCCTCTCTTAAGGATGGAGGGGAAGGGAAGAGGGTGAGTGGGGGAGCAGGAGGGGAATGGGAGAAGTGGAGGAAGGGTCAATTTTTGAATGGAAAAATAAAAAATAAAAAAAATTGTGGTAGTTAGAATGCAATGTTCCCCATAAACTCATAAATATTGGCATTATTAGAAGGCATGGCTTTGTTTGAGTAGATATGGCCTTGTTGGAGGAAGAGTGTCACTGTGGAGATGCCTTTCAAGTCTCATAGATGCTCAAGACTTGTATATTCAGTGTCTTATATACTTATATAGACCCTTATATACAGAGTCTAAGAACACTTCCTGATGCCTGTGCAAAATGCAGAACTCTGAGAAACCTCTCCAGTACCATGCTTGTCTTCAGACTGCCATGTGCTACGAGGAAGATAATGGCCTGAACCTCTGAACTATAAGTCACCCAATGAAATGTTTTCCTTATAAAAGTTTTCCATGGTCAGGGTTACCTCTCATAGTAGAAATCCCAAGACAGAAGTTATTCTTTGCTTTCATAATTATTTTTCAATTGGAAATTATTTGTATTGAAATTTACCAGTTGAGTCAGTCCAGAAAGTTACTAAATATCTATTACGTCTTGTAAAAATAAAAATAAAAATGATGAAACAAACAAAAATAGCAACAAAATGGAAAAATACCAAACACATGAGGTCCTTTATCTATTTCAAATTATTGCAAGGATTGGAACTATGTAGTGGCATTTTTGTATTTTAATAAAGACTGTCTGAAGGTCTGAGAGTAAAACAGTCCCAATGGACAACCTTACAGACCAGATTACGGTAACACTCACCTTTAATCCCAGTAGCCACACTATTTGCCATAGAAATAGTGTGGTGCATGCCTTTATCCAAGCCCTAAAGAAGAATACAAAACAGGGGGAGACAGCTCTAAGACACAGTCTCATTCTGAGATTCCGGGAGGCAGGATCACCATTTCAGGCTTAGGTTAAGGTAATAGCCAATGGCTGACTCTTTTGTTTTTTGGATCTTCAGGTTGAACCCCAATTTCTGACCCTGAGATTTTATTAAAACCAATAACTAAGAAGTGTTCCTTTTTTCATTGCATCATTTGTCCTGATAGAAATAAAAATGTATATCAATTATGTTTTGTTGCTGTAATAAAAGAGCCCAACCAAAAGCAAATTAAAGAAGACAGAATTTGTTTACGCTTATGATTCCAGACAGAGGAAGAGTCCTATGACAGGGATGACACATCATGGTGGTAAGAGCAAGAAGCTGGCTGATTGCATTTTTATGCACATATAATACACAGAAAGATCAAACAGAGAGTAACCCGAGACAACAAAATCTTGAAACCCAACACCAGTATTATGGTTTCTTCAACAAGGCTGAACCCCCTAAAAATTCTATCATCTACTCAAACAGTGGAAATTGCTGTGTACGAACAGTTCAAATTCATGAACTTACGTATGGACCTTCAAACCTATGAAATCCACAGTCTACCCATAAAACCCACAGATGCACAATTATCTCATGATGCAAAATGAATTTAGCTCAACTTCAAAAGTACTTATAATTTGTACAGTCTCAAGACTGTTTAAAATCCAAAAATTTTCCAGAGATTCCTTTTAACTATGACCCATCTTCTAAAATTAAAAAAAAACCAGAATAACTACTTTCAACATACAACAACATAGAATATATATTGAAAGAAAGAAGAAAGGGGACATAGTGAGGAAAGACTGGACTAAAAAGAGATCAAAAATTTTTTTTCTTTTTCCTTAAAGATGACCAGAAGAGATCAAATTTTTTTTAAGACAAATACCAAATCACATAGCTCCATGCATAGCAAAGAGGTTTTTAATTTCAAAGACATAGATGGCTGCCCCTCTCTATATTTTTTATATAAAACACTTATTCCATCTTGAGTATTTTCTAGTCCCTGTATGCAGCTTTCCTTTGCAGATAAAGCTGTGGTATATCTAATATCTTTGAGTCTCCTCTAAAAGCAGGCTTCACCATTACATTTTTATACAATGGCCTCTTGGTGTTTCTTTTAATGACTCTGAAACCAGCCTCAGATTTCCTGGGAAACTACAGAGGGAGAATTCTCTCTCGCCCTGTATGTTGTTTGAGGAATTTCTTTGAATTTTAGAGAACAAAGTAAACTAATATTGCAGAATTAAGTCCATTTATAATATTTAAGAAAATATTCTGTTGCTTCTCTTAAAGAACACTCTTCATATTTTAAAGTTAATACACAGTTAACTTGCCTATAAAGTTTTAAGTTGTTTATCCTATTATGCATTGCATCTATTCAATAGATTCAATAAATATTCTTGCATATATTCAAAGAATAAAAATATATTAAAAATAACTGAGAGTATCTTTCTCATGCTGCTACATTTTTAAATAATTTCTCTTTGGCCTCATTAAACTTATCCATCTTTTCTACAATGTAATGCCTACTGTCTGCATTCTTTCTGGGTCATGTATCACCCCTTTCAAGAATCTCTCACATCTTTAGACAGTGTTTTGCCTTTTCTTGTGACTTGTATGTCATTCAGAACAAATCTCTTATCTCACACACATAAGTTTTGCAAGTTATTCTCCCAGTCATTGGTGGGTTCCTAGAGAGAGGCTTTATCCTTTTCATTTTCATATCTTCTCTGCCTACTTGAGTGAATGTACGATAATCTCATAGTTATATACAAAAAATGAATGCTTATAAAGTTTTCTTATTTATAAAACAAAATATAGTAGAGACACCCAGGTGCTTCTTATTTAAAAAGCATCATTTTGAAAACCTAACAAATACTCCCATATTTGCTATTATGACTGATTAATTGTTCTCTACAGTGCATAATAAAATTACTCTCTTTGTATTGAGAGTGATTCTGTTGAACTATTGAAAAAAATCAATTAGATGCTAATTAGTCCTGCTCTCTGCTTTGAGAAGGTTTGATGTGAATGGGTGTGGAATAGAATTGGAGTAATAATTAAGGAAACATTTAGGCAATTTAAACCTTGTGCTCCTTACAAATGAAAATGCACATCAGGTTTGCAGTATAACCTCCATACAGACATCCAGGGCAAATGCTAATGAATCCAACATGTTTGTCATGAGTAGTTTAGTTTTAAAACCATTGATTTCTTTGCAAAAAGTGCAGTGAGACATAAAGTTGTTTTGCTGCACCCATTTTGGAACTTAAAAGCTGTTAATGCTCTTGGTAATACATTGTGTGAAGGATGATCTGTAAAAAGCCCCACAGTTTTGATGAATCGTTTTCATTGGACAAGGGCCCTGACTTATTTGAAGGAAGGTGCTGTGCATAGATCAGCATAGGCAAATGAGAGATAGCAGCTATTGCATTATGTAATAGTATAATAATACAACATTTGCAAGGTTTTAAGGTGCAAGTGAGAAACAATAAAAGTGAAGAATTTCACAGTTAAGGAGGAAACATACCAATGTGCCCTTTAGCATGAAGTCACAACTCAGAATTAAGGGACGCATAATTCAGGGTGAATAGTGTGTCTGCTTGTTTAAAGACAAAGGAAGCACCAATATTCAAGTCTTATATTTTCATTTTTGTTCTTCCTGTTTTACACGTAGGAATGCACCAAGGTCCTTTATAATATCAGCACAGTAAACATACTTTACCTTTATTACTTTTAGTTCCACACTAAATAAGCTGTGTTGGCAACCAATAGCCACTTCTGTGGCATGTAAGTGTTTAAGAGCTCCTGCATGTACAAATCCATGATACTCCCCATCTCCAAATTAGTTTTCTACCTTCTACAATTGCACCCTCTACTGGAATTATACTCTATATTTCTATACAGTCCTGAGAGCATTTATATGTGACTCAGAACCCTTTCATTGTACTTTCCTCTTCTTTCTTTTTGTCTTACTAATTTTCAGTTAATATAATATTTATTCCACCCCAAATCCTATCACTTGTAAGGATAACTTTTGTACTGACTCTATGTGTCAAAATTGCCCAAGCATTAATGCATTTTTATTGTTAAATTATGTAATCCCTGAGAAGTTCATAACGTCCATTATAGCCACTTTTTAGATGAGAAAGTTCTGATATAAAAATGACCATATGTTTTTCTCTAGATGTCTAAAATAGAAAAGAATTTATTTAACTTTCAAAGAATTAGCTATGAAAGAAATAAAAATAATCCATTTCTGTCTTATACTATATCGTCTTACACAATGTTTAACTTTCAGTGAGCATTTCAACATTTAAATGTGAATTCATTGTGCATATGATTAGAATAGAAAATTGGAAAATATTCGTGTTTGAAAATATTAAGAAAATATTAATATATTAGTAATCAAATATGATTTTAAAAATATGATCATTGTGAAAGTCTACTTTATTGAAATGAAAGGTAACTATATAAACATATTAAACTTGGTTAAAATGTAGTTACATTACTATAAATATAAGATAATACTTAGAAAAATAGTTTTATTGTATTTCTACCACAAAATTTCTTGAGCCAAGGACATCAGGTACACCTGCTGAACTTAATTGCTTGTGAAAAGATGATCAGTAAGCAAAAAGAGAAATGAAGGAACACAAAGGCTATGAGAACCTTTGTAATAAGAATTGCTTATTTAACACTGAAATGAGGCAGGCTCTCATAGGAAAGATCTGTGAAATACTTGAAGGCCTATGGTAATCCGAGATTACTGAGAATTCACCAAAAAATGGAAAAAGACCTTTTAGAAATAGAAAAAAAAAACTAACTAGAGTGGGCACAGAAGAAGCCAGGTGGATGCATACTAACAGAATGGTAACGATGCCATAAAGTTGGACAGGAAAAGTGTAAAGGATCAGAGGCCAGCCATGTGGTTTAACAAAGCAATGTCTGTTGTGGCTGGGATTGCCTCTCCTATCCTATTACAAATATTTGAGTACTCCCCTCAGATTTCAGTTATTGAGCTGAGCTATTTACGGAGAGATATTTCTACTTGGATATGTTGCATCACCCAAATCTAAAATCCCCATTGTGAGGTATTAAAAGACAGAAAATTTATCAATCATTTCTGCAAGACATGCAGAGTGTAAGCAGAAGGAGAGGTAGTCATACAGGGAGGGGAAGAAGAAAGTATTTGCATTCATTCTCCTTGTTCCTCTTTACAAGGTCCCCTGTAACACTGTGGGATGCTGTCAGATACAAGACCATTACAAGATGTGGCTGCTTCATTTTGAACCAGAATTATGATTCAAACTAAACTTCTTCTCCCTATAATTTGCCAAATCTACGGTGTTCTGTTATTGGAAAAAGAAACTAGGACAAAGCAGGAATGAAACTAAATCCCAAAATTATAAAATCATGGTGATAAAAATGTTGAGGATAATTAGAGGCAGTAAAAATATGAACTATGAGACTGGTTAGAATCAAGAAATAACAAACAGCAGGAAAAGATTGTTAGAAAACAAAAGGGAAAGGACGATGGAGAAAGAATAGATAAGTCAGAATAAGGAAAGGGAAATTACAAAGGAATAATTACATTGTAAAACTTTGAAGTATGGGTACCTATGAACTACTGGCTGACATGGAATAATATGCATGTTAAGAACACACTATGAACAGGATGAGCTTAATTTCGATGTTATATTTGTGATGCTAAGAGGAGAGTTTAGCAGGCAATCATAACCTAATAGTGAACTTTGAAATGAGGTAAAGACAGAAGGAAGCTCCATATTTAGGCAAAGGATTTGATTCTACCATCCGTGGAGTTGTATCTACCATAAAGAAAAGTAAGTAGTAATTTATCACCAAGGAAAGTGAATATTCAGAAAGCTAGTAACAAAGAAGAACACAGATTTTTAAAATGTCCCAATATGGGGCTAAAATACAAATTATATAGAAAGAGGAAATCTGGTACTCGACATTTGGGAAGATACAACTACCAATAGAAAAGAAAATGTTTTTTTTTCAAACATTATCTTTCTGTTTCTTAAAAGAAATATAGGAATACATGTTTAGACTTTGATGTATACTGGAAATTACCAAGTCTTTCAACTTTGTAAACTCCCAGGTGGAAAATGGATAAGATAGTGTTTGCTTGTGTTACAGCAGCTAGAAAGACATCTCAGTAGTTAGGCCCCAATTCACCAGCATGGAATACCTATATCTGAGAAGACTTCTGCCAATTAGGGTACTTCTCCTACCTCACCAACTGCTCTCTGAAGGGGGGAAAAAAGATCTAAGAACATTTTACACATAGCTTTCCAAAAGGATATTTCTAAGAAATCCATGCCACCACCTGGAATTCAGGTAATTAAATAATGCTGTTGAACTCATGACAATGATTGGTTATATTTCTTTGACTCTCAGTATTTACTTTGACATTATTATAGACAGATCCAAAGATGACAAAGTTTTCAGTGAAAGTGTTTTACTTGGGAATTGAAAAAAAATATTAAAAGTATACTGAGAAATGTGTCTTATATTTAGAGAACTTACTAACATGACTTCCTGTATTTTTTTGCAGAGATCTGTGAGTCAGAAAGGATGCTGAAGCTACTGGAATATATTGGAACTATTCTGCATAATAAGCAATGAATATGAACTAACTGTACCCCATCTTAGTTTGCTTCTTTCCTTTTAATCAATCTTATTTTTCTTCAAATTAAGTTTGCTCTTCTCTAGTCAGTGACTCTTTAAAATTGCAATTAGAAAGACGGTACCAAAAAGTCATTTACCTGATGAGATCTATTTTCCTTTTGCTGTAGTTGGAGCCATAAATTAGATCATTTTGTTTCTTCATTGTATTCCATTCACCCTTACATATTATTTTTATTAGAATTTATTGTTTACCATTTTTAATGAAAGATCCTCTCCTTTCTGAGAGATGAAGTGTGATTATTATTTTTTTTTTGGTGAGGAACATACCTGTCATAGGTATCAACATGCCTGCTCCAATCCAAAAGCATTTTCCTGTTGCAGTTCTAGACATTGAACACAGAACTTCACAAATGTTAGAGCCAGCTATCCAGCAAGAAGACACATCTCTAGGCTTCATCAACAAATCTTGATTTCTTTGGCTTATAATTCGAGCACTAGCTTTATTGATCTCCTACTTTTCTTCCAATTGGAACACTGCCATACCAATCAACATACTTCTGTTTGTACATGAAAGAATTCAAGAGATATCCCAGTGAAGTCTGTACATTGTAGATATGATCTTACTTTCTTATTACATAAAGATTATGGAAAGTTAAATAAGAACACAGAAACTATTTCTATTGTTTCCTACAGCAATATCTTCCAATAGCAGCAATAGTTTTAGCTTCAGAAAACTTTTATTGTGATTCTAAAGGAATTCTTTGAATTTTAGGAAAATAAATTTTTATTTTTGTTGATCCTTGAGTTACAAGTTAAAGAAGGACAAATTTTTAGTCATTAACAGTGATTTTGAGGGGACCCACTATCAGTCATTTCCAGGATAATTCCTACTTAAGCAACACTTAAAATATCAACAACAAAGTTCTATCAGCCTAGAAGTTTAAAATGATTTGATTTTCCTAAGTTTTAATGGGTACCAGTTCAATGCTACCTTTTTGGCCATATGTTGAATTTATATTGGCTGACAGGGTTTTACACAGAATCCAGTGTCAAAAAGTGAAGAAGGTAAACACATGGTGAGGTACTAGTACCAATTCAGGGGGTATTCATGGTGCATGTATCGTGCTCAAATTCATGATCAAAATAAATAAAGCGAAATTCAAACTCATATACAGAATACAACTCACAGGAAAAAAGGTTACTTTCCTACACAGTCCAAGCTTTTTTATCTCTTGAAGACATGCTTCCCAGACTGTAGAAGTTTTTCTGCCTCAATCATAGTGCTGTGATCATGTTTGAGCCAATTGGCTGATTAAAACACTACCCTTAAAAGAAAAGATATGATGGCTTCAAATTACATAAAGGATTAATTCAATAGTTTCCGCAAATATTATCCATCTTTGCTGCTATTAGATTAAACATTCATCAACTGCATCAACTAAACCACATTTCTGTGAAATAAGACATATCTTTGTTCTGTAGCATTCCTTATAATTTTACCCCTATGATCCCTGCATAAATAGACCCAGTATATAGCAGTTACATAGACAAAGGAACAGGATGATTAAGATGCATTGAAAATCTTGCCCACTTCTAAATCAGACATGTTCTACGATCATGAATATGAGATCCTGGTTTTTCATAATTTGTGTCTACTAAAATAAGATCATTCAGAACTTATTTCAAGTATTTAGTACTATTGTTAATTCTAGGAATTGAGACATTTACTCAGTAACACTTGAAATATCTAAAATATTCTTCAAACTAAATATTTCTCTGGGTCAAGCATTCTACCTACTGTGATGTTTTATTTAATCCAAAGCTAGAATAATTTAAGCTCTAGTATAGAAACAATCATCAATAGGATTCATTCCTTTTAGCAGAACCCTTGATGGTGACGTGCACAGACTCATATGTGAAAAGCCCACTTTGTGAAATTTAAGATGTTAGTGAAACCACTTAGTTAGGGCTAAGGAAAAAAATGCCACAAATTTTCATAAAGAAGAAAATTTCTATCATTTTTAACTCTAAATTTACTAATTTTAACTCTCCAATTACCCAGTTAATGTTACCTTAATGAATAAAACAATATTTATTGTTTGCAAGAAGTACATCTTCCTACAAAGACAAGCATGAAACATGAAAGCACGAAACTAAATTTAGCTTTGTATGACGGATGACATGTCCACCTCCATGAAAATCTGGTAAATATTTGCCATGTTTCCCCCTGTTTACAGTGACAGTGATCTTTGTTATACCATCTAAGTAACTTTTCTTGTGTCTAATTGACTCGGTTGACTATGTGGAGAGAAATTGCTTGATCTTAAACCTCTTATTTATATCCTATACCACTACAGTAATTCTTCTTATGACTATGTGTGTATCCTATATTCTATAATTATGTATCAAGACAAAAGTGCAGTTTCATTGATATAAACACCAGAGTCATAGTAAATGGGAATAGACCTAACAATTTATTTGTTATTTCTACAAATATAGACCCAATTATTGTATATTAGATCTACTGATGTGGCGTAACTATCTTCTAGTTAGTTGCTCCCCTAATATCTATGTATTGCAATTATTTAGCATACACTAATTTTGGTAAATTAATTTAGGGGAAATTAGAGAAGACATTACCACAGATTTGTTTCTTCTATGGCGGTTCAATTTTTATCCTCCAAGGAGATGGACATGCTTCTTAATGAATGTTTTCTTAGATTGGAATCTGGCTCAATTCTAAATATGATAGTGAATGAGAACAATAATTGGTATGATAATCCATATCAACATTTTATTTTGTTTTTGCAGTACTTGGCATTTGGCAAAGTCATAAATTTGTTTATCTGTCTTCTGCGCCACAGCTTCAGCACTCATTAACAGTTCCTATGACTTGATAATCAAGCAATATCCTACTGCACTCTCTTTTTCTTCTTTGCTTGGAACATGGTATCATACTATCCAATTCCATTTCATCCCATATTTCAGAGTCAACCTACTTTCCTCAATATGGCAACTCCACTAATCTCTCCTTGGGTTATAGTCTAGTACAATCCAGGACAACTCATTCAGATATTAATAACAAACCGATACTACCAAATAATTCAAGAGAAAATCATTGTAATATCAACTTGTATGTATGACTCATCAATGGTTTGATAAAACACCAACTAAACTTTAAAAAGAATCATTTATCTTTTCTGTTTATTGTTGATTAGCTTAATTGGTATGCCTCAAGATTGTTTATGCTTAATAAAAACGTAGTTAGCTAAAATCTTGTCTCTTCAATATTTAATTACATTATTAGTAACTGATCATCTATTTAGGAAACATTCTTATAGTTATTTTGGATTAAAGTAACTAAACACAAAACCATTCATCCTCACACTTATTTTCTGTAATAGTTCAATGTGACTTTCCTTATCATTCCAATTCCATAACATTGTTTTTTCTTTTTTTTGTTTATATATACTTATAGCATGACCCAACCAAATATAAAAGGGAAAATACATACTATAAAGAAAAAGCTGTTTCATAGAGTTCTGAATGGCATGTGTCCATCAAATCCCTCCCTTTAAAGATCAGGGAGCCCAATAGAAGAGGAGGAGGAAGGACTGTAGAGCTAGGAGGCATGGAGGACACAGGGCCAGGCTTTGAGATTTCCTATGCTCAGGATACTGACCAGTATTTCATTCAAATCCTTGTTACCCGGCAATATATGATTCCAGCTACTTCTCTAGCACTATGTCTGCCCGCACACTGCCCTGAACCCTGCCATGATGTTAATGGACTGAACCTCTAGAACTGTAAGCAAAACAACCCAAGTAAATGTTTTCCTCCTAAGAGTTGCAGAGGTGATGGTGTCTTTTCACAACAATAGACACCCTATTTAAAACTACATTCCATTTATATGCAGTTTGATTAACCACAGGTAGTTTTCCTTATTGTACAGAAACTTGCTTCCTGAGGACATTACCTAAATCTTTATAGTTCATGAATTTTGACTCTGCTTCTGAGTGTTCTTACAGATTTTATTATCCCCCTTGAGTCACAACTTGAGGATTAAGAGAATACATTGTCCTGGTAACTAAGCAGTTGAATCAGCATGCTTTCAACAGAGAGAAAATTAGAAAGGAACTAAAAATATATTTTTCCAATCTAAGAGTTACAAACTATTTTATTTCAAACTGGTAGAACATTTTCTTTAATTGCTTTGTGAAGTCACCCTTGCTTCCTAGTGAGAAGAAATAGAAGAGAGATACTAGTTGATATAGCATGTGCATATTTTCATATAAAACATTGTTAAATAAAATTCATTAACTAATAGGCAATACTGAATATCATATCTTATCAAAAAGTGCTCCAATCTGTACCCTTTATTTTCTTTAATGATCATATGTAACTTGGGAGTGACAGCTCCCTGTTCCTCCCTAACATCGCTACTTTTATGACTGCTATCTGATTGAAATAAATTTAAAATCAAATTTCTAAGTATAATGGTAGTATCATGTAAAATTAAAAATTTCTGTGTCAAGATATTGTAAGTCTGAGGCTGTCTGTGTAGGTTTGAATAAAACGCCTCGTCCCAACAGGCTCATCTGTTGAATTAATGGTCACCGGTTGGTACATCTGTTTGGCAATGATTTCAGAGTGTGTCCTTTGCTGTAGGCGGCTTACCACTGGTGCTTGCAGAGGATGCCAAGGACTATTCTCAATGTTTTATAGATGCCTCCAGCCTGTGAACGAAGAGGAGAGTCTCATGTCTGTGCCTGTCTTCCTCCGCCATCATGCACTCTAGCCCTCCGGAACCGGAAGCTCCAGTTAATTTTATTCTTTGATATGTTGCTTTCTTCTTTTTTCTCTTTTTCTTTTTTTTTTTGTCTCAGCAATAGGAAAGAAAGTAGGTCACTATGTTTCTCTGAAAGGAGAATAGGACAAAGAAAAGAAGAAAGGAAGGAAGGAGGAAGGAAATACTATCATTTTATCATTTCTGAAAAAGAGTCATTAAAAGAAGCAGGGCCAGATTAAGAGAGAATAGGAACCAGGAATAAAAATAATTTCAGCTCCTAAGAATATTGAATTTGCAAATTGTTGAATTAGCAAGTTGTCAGTGTATCAAAATCTCTGTTAAGGCTGAACTTTTAGAAAACTCCAATTTCTGTTGTGGGTATCTAGAATTTTTGACCACCTTGAGTCCTATTGTCAAATAAGTTACATTATTCCTGATGTGATGTTGAGGGACAGACAAAAGAGCAGCATGAGAAGTCTGTAGCTACTCAAAATCCATGCCGACCGTCCTAATAGCTTTCACTGTCAACTTAACACAACCTAAAGTGACCTAAAGAGGATTCTAAATTAAAGAATTACCAAAATCTGACAGTGCATATCAATAGAGAATTGCCTTGAATGCAAATTTAAGTAGGAAGGCCCAGCCCACTATAGGCAACACCATTTTCTTGGAAGGTGGTTCTGGGCTATATAAGAAAGTTACCTCGGCATAGACTTATTAGCAATGTTACAAGCAAGGTTTATTCATAGTTTCCCAAATTCTTGCCTGAGTTCCTGTTACTGAATGATTAAAATGATGGCTGTATCATGGAAGTGTAAGTCAAATACATTCTTACATGCTCTAAGTTGATTTTATTCATTATAGTATCATCACATTAGTAGGAAACTATTAACCTATTAACTTGTAGATGGCAAATCATCCTTGGCTGGAAAAAAAATGGGGCTCATGAGTCTAAAATTTACCTAGAACGCAGAAGTTTAAATACTGTCCCAACTGAACTCATTGAGTAAAATGAAAACAAAAAGATTCAGTGTACATTTGTAGAATGAAAGATATGCCTAAATCAATAACATACTTACAAAGAAGTAAAATCAGACTCTTATTTGAATCTTTCAGGTCCTTTTAATAATATCTTATTACCCTGCACACCACACAACCAAGCCAATTTTAGCAGGATTTGAAAATCAGTCATTCATCCATGGAGAAATAAGCAAAGGCATATTCTCTAACAACATTTTAAATAGGAACAATAATAATATCAATTAAGCAATTGTGAGTGTGGAGAATTTGAATGCTAAAATGAAGCTTAATAAGAAAAACATGTTGGGAAAATAGAAAAGTGTTGTAAGAAAATGACATTTGTACAAACTTCCTGTGAACATATTGCATTTTCAAATATAACAACCTAACTAGTTTCAAATTAAATTTACTTTAGCTTTTATTAAAAGCAAATAAATATTTTGTAGATCAGCTCTCTGTCTGATGCGAGGTTAGTGAAGATCTTTTCCCATTCTGCAGGCTGTCATTTTGTCTTGTTGACTGTGTCCTTTGCTTTACAGAAGCATTTCAAACATATTTTAAAAGTAGCTGACAACAACTCCTTTTGTCTTTATTATAGAACTGTTTTCTCAGTCAAAGACCACATTTAATCTTTCTTTACACAAAACAGGACCTAGGAATTTGAACTAGGTGCCAGTAGAACAACAACAATGCAGTCGTAAGTTTAGCACATGTGTTATAGCTTCCTAAAGTGTATCAGGAAACTACACTTATTCTCCATCAGGTGTCAAGGATTCCTGCAAGACTGCTGCGGGTAAAAAGCCACAGCTGGTATTTTTTACGTGATCCAAAAGCCTAACGAATATAATAGAGGCTCCCACACAGTAATTTCTTTGGGTTAGAACACCTTGTACAATCAGGCACACTGTCACATCTACTTTTCCAGGCTTACAGAAGTACTAGAAGGAAAGTCACAACCCAAGGAAGCTAACTACACCCACCATAACACAGGCCTCTGATAACCCCCCCACCAGCATAAATGGAAACACACAAAGACTACTACCAAAAGGTAACTGGAGCTAACAACTACTGGTCATTAATATTGCTTAATATCAATGGTCTCACTTCACCTATGAAAAGACACAGGCAAAGAGAATGGATATGTAAACAGAATCCAGCATTCTGCTGTTTACAGGAAACACACCTCGACCTCAAAGACAGACACTTCCTCATAGTAAAGGGTTGGGAAAAGGTTTTCCAAACCAATTTACCTAAACACAAGCAGGTGTGGCTATTCCAATATCTAACCAAATTGATTTCAAACTAAAATAATCAGAAGAGATGGAGAAGGACATTTTATACTCATAAAAGGAACAATTCAGCAAGATGAATTCTCAATCCTGAATATCTATGCCCCTAATTCAAGAGCACCCACATATGTAAAAGAAACATTACTGAAACTTGAATTGCACATCAAACCCCACACACTAATAGTAGGAGATTTCAACACTCCTCTCTCGACAATGGACAGGTCAAACAGACAGAAGCTCAACAGAGAAATAAGAGAACTAACAGATGTAATGAATCAAATGGACTTAACAGACATCTATAGAACATTCCACCCAAACAAAAAAGAAAATACATTCTTCTCAGCACCTCATGGAACCTTCTCTAAAATTGATCACATTCTCGCTAACAAAGCAAACACCCACAGATACAAAAAATTGAAGTAATCCACTGTGTCTTATAAGATCACCATGAAGTAAAGTTAGAATTCAACAACAATACTACTCTCAGAAAGCCTAAAAACTCAAGGAAACTGAGCAGTCAACTACTGAACCTCTCCTGGGTCAAGGAAGAAAAAAAGAAAGAAATTAAAATCTTCATTGAATTCAATGAAAATGAAGGCACAACATATCCAAACCTATGGAACACTATGAAAGCAGTGCTAAGAGGAAAGTTCATAGACTAAGTGCCAACATAAGGAAAATGGAAACAGCTCACATCAATGACCTAACAGCATGCCTGAAAACTCTAGACAAAAAAGAAGCAGACTCTCCCAAAAGGAGAAGAAGACAGGAAATAATCAAGTTGAGGGCTGGAATCAATAAAATAGAAACACAGAAAATAATCCAAAGAATCAATAAAACAAAGAGCTGGTTCTTTGAGAAAATCAACAAAATTCACAAACCCTTATCCAAACTAATCAAAAGGCAGAGAGAGAACATGCAAATTAACAAAATCAGAAATGAAAAGGGAGACATAACAAAGGACACTGAGGAAATTCAGAGAATCATTAGGTCCTACTACAAAAATCTGTATACCACAAAACTGGAAAATGTAAAAGAAGTGGACAATGTTTTAAATAGATACCACATACTAAAATTAGATCAAGACCAGGTGAGCAATTTAAATAGACCTAAAAGCTGCGAGGAGATAGAAGCTGCCATCAAAAACCTCCCAATCAAAAAAAAGCACACGGCCGGATGGTTTTAGTGCTGAATTCTACCAGAACTTTCAAGAAGAGCTAATACCTATACTCCTCAAAGTTTCTTAATAGAAACAGAAGGCTTTCTGCCAAACTCTTTTTATGAAGCTATAGTTACCCTGATATCAAAACCACACAAAAACTCAACCAAGAAAGAGAATTACAAACCAACATCACTTATGAACATGGATGCAAAAATTCTCAATAAAATACTGGCAAACCGAATCCAAGAACACATAAAAAATATCATCCATTATGATCAAGTAGGCTTCATCCCAGAGATGCAGGGCTGGTTCAACATATGAAAATCTATCAATGTAATCCACCATATAAATAAACTGAAAGAAAAAAACCATATGATCATTTCATTGGATGCAGAAAAGGCATTTGACAAAATTCAACATCCCTTCATGATAAAGGTCTTGGAGAGATTAGGGACACAAGGATCATATCTAAATATAATAAAAAGCAGTATACAGCAAGCCGACAGCTAACATCAAATTAAATGAAGCAAAACTAAAAGCGATTACAATAAAATCACATACGAGACAAGTCTGTCTGCTCTCTATCTCTTCAACAGAGTTCCTGAAGTTTTAGCAATAGCAATAAGACAACATAAGGAGATCAAGGGAATTCAAATCGGAAAGGAAGAAGTTTAACTTTTATTATTTTCAGATAATATGACAGTGTATATAAGTGACTCCAAAAACTCTACCAGAGAACTCCTACAGCTGATAAATACCTTCAGTGAAGTGGCAGGATACAAGATCAACTCAAAAGAGTCAGTAGCCTTCCTATACACAAAGGATAAAGAAGCTAAGAGAAAAATCAGAGAAACATCACCTTTCACAATAGCCACAAATCACATAAAATATCTTGGAGTAACACTAACAAAGGACGTGAGAGAACTATTTGACAAAAACTTTATGTCTTCGAAGAAAGAAATTGAAGAAGATACCAAAAAATTGAAAGATCTCCCATACTCTTGGATAGGAAGTATCAACATAGTAAAAATGGCAATCTTACCAAAGGCAACTATGGATTCAATGCAATCCCCACCAAAATCCCAACACAATTAGTCACAGACCTTGAAAGAATGATACTCAACTTCATATGGAAAAACAAGAAACTCAGGATAGCCAAAATAATCCTGTACAGTAAAGGAACTGCTGGAGGCATTACCATCCCTGACTTCAAGCTCTATCACAGAGCTACAGTAATGAAAACAGCTTGGTATTGACATAAAAACAGAGACGTTGACCAATGGTATCGAATTGAAGATCCAGATATTAATTCACACACCTATGAACACCTGATTTTTGACAAAGAAGCAAAAATGATACAATGGAAAAAAAGAAAGCATTTTCAACAAATGGTGCTGGCATAACTGGATGTCAACCTGTAGAAGAATGAAAATAGATCCATATCTGTCACCATGCACAAATGGTCCAAATGGATTAAAGATCTCAATATAAATCTGACCACACTGAACCTGATAGAGGAGAAAGTGGGAAGTAACTTTCAATGCATGGACACAGGAGACCACTTTCTAAATACAACCCCAGTAGCACAGACAATAAGAGCATCAACAAATAAATGGGACCTCCTGAAACTGAGAAGCTTCTGTAAAGCAAAGGACACAGACAATATGACCAAAAGGCAGCCTACTGAATGGGAAAAATCTTCACCAACCCCACATCAGACAAGGGACTGATCTCCAAAATATATAAAGAACTCAAGAAATTAGACATTAAAATTCTAAATAACTGAATTAAAAAGTGGTGTACTGAACTAAAAAGAGAATTCTCACCAGAAGAATTTCAAATGGCCAAAAGATACTTAATAACATGTTCTTCATTCTTTGCTATCAGGGAAATGTAAATCAAAACAACCTTGAGATACCATCTTACACCTGTCAGAATGGCAAAGATCAAAACCACTAATGATAGCTTATGCTGGAGAGGTTGTGGAGCGAGGGGAACATTCATCCATTGCTGGTGGGAATGCAAAGTCTGCAACCACTTTGGAAATCAGTGTGGTGGTTTCTCAGAAAACTGGGAATCAACCTACCTCAGCATCCAGAAATTCCACTCCTGGGAATATATCCAAAAGATGCTCAATCATACTAAAAGAACATTTGTTCAACTATGTTCATAGCAGCATTATTTGTAATAGCCAGAACCTAGAAAAAACCTAGATGCCCCTCAGCTGAAGAATGGATAGAGAAAGTGTGGCACATCTACACATTAGAGTACTACTCAGCAGTAAAAAATAATGACATCTTGAATTTTGCATGCAAATGGATGGAATTAGAAAACATCATCCTCAATGAGGTAACCCAGACTGAAAACCACAAATATGGTATGTACTCACTCATAAGTGGATACTAGTCATAAACAAAGGGCAACGAGCCTAAAACTCAGGGTCTTAGAGAAACTAAATAATAAGGTGAGCCCAAAGAAAAACATATATAGACCTACCTGGAAATTAGAATCAGACAAAAATTTGGGAGCAGAGGGGAAAGGGGTAGAGCAGGGTGAGAAGGGGGTGGAGTAGAACTTGAGGGAATGGGATGGTCGAGATGGAGGAAGGACAGATATGAGAGAAAGGAAACAGATATCTTGATTGAGGGAGCCATTATGGAGTTAGCAAGAAACCTGGCTCTAGAAAAATGCCCAAGAACCCACAGGGATTAACCCAGCTGAGACCCTAAGCAATAAAGGAGAGGGTGTCTGAACTGACCTTACCCTGTAGTCAGACTGTTGATTATCTTAAATATCACCATAGAACCTTTGTCCAACAACAGATGGGGAACAGAGGCAATGACCTACATCTGAGCACTGGGCTGAACTCCCAAGATCCAGTTGAAGAGTGGCAGCAGTGAGATATGAGCAAGGAATTCAAAAACATGAAGGGGTCATCCACTGAGACAGTTTGCTTGAGCTAATGGTAGCTCACCAACTCCAACGGGACTGGGAGTAAACGAGCATGGGAACAACCAAGCCCCTCTGAAGGGGGTTGACAGCTGAGGGGCTACCGATAGTGACACGGGGATGTGTCTCTACTTGCATATACCAGCTTCAGAGAATCCTATCCTCTTTGGATCTAAACCTTGCTCAACCTAGACGTAGTAGGGAGGGCCTTAGACTTTCCACAGGGTGAGGTGCATAGCACTCCCTTAAGGTTGGTGGGGTAGTTATAGGGTCTGTGGAGGGAAAGGGAGGGGACTGGGAAGAGGGAAAGGAATGGGAATTTGGATTTTTTGACATAATAAAAAAGGAAAAAATATATTTATAACATATGCAATGCATATAAATGATACATATTCCATATAGCATATCATATATATTATAAAATATATAGGTTTTATTTCTTATATGGTATGTATTATATATTTTTCACTAAATTTAGAATATATATTTTTCTATATGAACTATTTTCTCTGAAAGCTACTTAGACTAGAAATTCAAAAATAATTTAAAGTATAACTCCAGGCTTATAAAATATAACTCGCTGCCAATACTGCAGAGAAAAACCTGCTTTTCCATGAGAAAACTTTTAATTCTCTGTTGCTGCTTAAAAGTTAGCACATAAATTCTCATGCTAGACTCAATTTGCAGACTTGCTTCCACACAGTATGAAATAACAAAAGTCTTCAGGATAAATTCCAAAGATGTTGATGCTGGGCAGGATACCTTTTAACTTTGCTCATTTCAGTGCAAACGTTTTCCTTTGCCATATTTTCATACTTAAATTTTACCCATCAAACACTTAAACAAAATAAATAAAAGCTTAAAGTAAAGATAAAACAGGATGGGATAGGACATTCTTTTGTTTTTATTGATTTTTATTGAGTTCTACGTTTTTCTCTGTTCCCCTCCCTGCCTCTCTCCTCCTCTTCCATCCTCTCCCAAGGTCCCCATACTCCCAATTTACTAAGGAAATCTTGTCTTAATCTACATGGGACGGGGGAAGGACATTCTTAAGGTAACTGACCACTTCAATATTCATGCATTTATTGTTATATCATTTTATTCAGATTTTACTTGGCTCTTAAACAGAAGCTAATAACATATTTAGATACAAAATTTATAGGAATCAGTAACTGGAAAAAAATCAATGTGCAAACAGATCCACAAACTGTACATGGATAAATAACATAAATAATAGGTTCCTAAACAAATGAATTCTTATAGTAATTACTGAACAGATATTGGAAGAATTCTATGTTGTTTTCAGAGTATTGTAAAAGGAACTCCATGCCAAAACCACCCTTTAAAAGCAGGTGAATAAAAAAATAATATAAGAAAAAGAAGAATTTACAGTAGTTTAAATATACATCTGTGTCTAATGCATGTAAGGACAAAGTAGATCATAACAAAGAAGAAAATAGTAAATAAAATATCAAGGAGATAAAGTAGGAATGGAAGAAAAATCTGTCATAGCTGGTGAGCAAGTCAGGTCCAATGTATTAAGCTTTGGAATAGAAACTTTAAATTTATTTTAAAGTAAACCAGAATAAATTGACCTTCTAAAAGAGATAATAAGATGACCAAAATGATAGTTTTCTGTTATTCTTAGGGCGGCTATAATTACTGTATTTTAACTTTTGAAGAACATTTTGTAAATTTTTTGAGATTATAATATCTTTCCACCATTTCCTTTTTCCATTTACTACTCTAAACCTTCCATAAACCACTCCTTGTTCTCCTTCAAATTCTCAGGTTTGTTCATTAATTGTTACATAATATATGTGTACATATATTGCACAGGTATTGCTAAATACATATATACAATGTTTTTGAAAATTTCCAAAAGTATAATGTGATCAGAGTTTCCCCTTCCTCAAATCTTCCCATATCTCATCAATTCTCCAAACACCCAGCTTCATTTTTTCTCTTTATAAAACAAATGAACAGGCAAACAAATAAAACAAAATAAAAAAAGGAAAAACAAACAAAACAAAATATAGAAACACACACATATAGACACACAAACCAAAACCTATAAAAAAATACCCAACTATAAACCATATTATAAGCGAAAGATAAAAAAAGAAAAAATATGCCAAAACAAAACATTATTATAAAAATGTTAGACATTTACTGCTAGAAATTGGGTCTGCTGCTAAGTGTGGCTAATATACCTAGTTGGACTTGCTTGGAGATTGCTAGTCTTTTCTTTAAATGCAGATGTTAATTGGAGAAAGCATCTTGGTTAGGGCTGGATGCAAGTATCTAAGTCCCCTTCTCTGTGCTGAGACCTGCCTGGTTTGAAGGAGTGGATATCATTTTCTTGCTGTCACAATCTCTATTAGTTTCTATTATAAGTCCTGTTGTGGATATAAGGCAATGTTTCTTTGAAGTCATCCTCCTTCCAGCTCTTAAAATCTTTCTGCCCTCTTCTAAAGACCCCTCTGAGCCCATGCACCTATCTTTAAAGAACTCTTCTGTTAAAAAAAAAACTTTATTGAACCTTTAAAATTGACCTGTTTTAATCAATATGTTTTTATAATGAGAATTTTAAGCACTAGTATAATTCTGTATGATCTATATAAATTCAGCTATTCAAAAAAACTTAGAGAATTGGAAAATCAAGGTTCAAATACATCATACTTTATCTTATTTTTTTGGGGGGGGATGAGTCCAGTTTTTTTCATTTTCTTTTTTCCTTTTGTTGCAGTATAGTTCTCACATAACATTTCGTGCAGCTAATGTTGTATTCACTTGATGAACCAAAGATGGAAGTACCATAAATATGAAAGCACTTGTTTTGTTTTTTCCAAAACAATAGGATTATACCTAATAAGACATAGGTTGCTTTGAGAACACAAATACATATGTAAATATACAACTCAGTAAGGAATAATTTAATACACATATATGTATAGGAACTTATTAAAAAGAAAATGAAATTGTGACTACTGAGGGTAGGGCTTGTTATATTATTTTTCATAGATAATTTTCTTAACCTCATTTTTAGATCCATTAGTTCATCCAATCTTTACTCAAAATATATTAGCAATTTTAATTGTTTATCGTTTTCTAATACTGAAGCAAAATACAATAGATATGTTAATATTACAAATTAATAACAATGATTATGTTATTTTTGTTGTTCATTGATTAAATTATTCAATGACAAAAAGTTTATTATTTATTTAGATAATAATTTCTACCCAAGTGTTTGCAAAGTATAAAATGTTATGATCTCATTGTATATTTGTAGTGAAAATAGGAAATAAAGAGCCAAAAGCAATCAATGACTACTGATACAAGGAAAACAAGCACGCTGTTAGGTTATACAATCTTAAATGGTTAGCTTTTAGCAAACAAGAATATTGTTCAGTGGGCTCAGTGAGTTATACATACATGTTACAATGGTAATCTTAAAAGAAGATGTCATGAATTTGAAAAGTAGTAGAGCGAGTTGGAGGTAGAAAAGGGAGAGATAGGAATTATACATAAATTAAATGAATTAGATAATTATGTGAGGAAAAAGATTTTAAATGATATAATATAAAGTAATTTCTATAAAATAAATACTGAAAAATCAATAAACACATTTTTTCAAAATATTCATTAGGTTGCTTGAAGCATCTTGTATATTTTAGCACTTTCTGAACATTTTTAACACATGTGGAGCAATGTATAAGATCTATAAATCCTTTGATAAGTGGAAGTATTAATGACCCATTTATGGTTGTTACACAGTGAAAGGTTTACCAGTTTTCATTAAAGTACTTTAAGTTTATCGGCCAGAGCAGTCTTTTATATGCAACTGAGCTACATAAGATGGCAACATTTATTATGTTGAAGAATCGGTCTTAAAAAGCTGACACCATTCCTTAGCAATAAACCACTGATGGAAAAGTAGGTCTTCCATTCATAAATTTCAGAGACTTCTGAAAGTGGCTCATAGTATTTGCAATTTGCATAGGAAAGAAATGGCCTTCAGGCAGCAGTAATGTATATGGTGCTCGCACATATATCTAGCTGAAACAATAATAAATATATTTTGAGGTATATAAATATAATTAACTCTAAGTAATTAACTGATATTTACTCGGTTAGGTCTGCCCTACAATGAATGAAAAGCTTTCTTTTAACATTTAATCTCTTCTTGGTTTTGTTACACTCACCTCTCCAAGGTAAAATTTCAGTGTGATCTAAATAGACTGGTGAGATTCTAGATTTTCTTTTAAATTTAATTATCACTTAAATTGGAAGGATGTGTTACTTTATGAGAAGAGGAAGATGTCCTTCTGTACTTCCAGTCCCTCCATGTGAAGACACAACAAAAATACCCTGGAAGATAGAAAAGGAGCACCCTCACTTGGATCTGAACTGGCTCATAACTGTCCTCACATCTAGAACAGTGAGGCATGAAACTGTTATTTAAAAGGACTCTTTTAAATGGGCTCTGGTATTTTGTTTTGGCAGCAGCACAAGACTAAAAAAAAAAAAAAAGACAAATTGAAGTCACCATTAGAATTTATACTCTTTCTAACAGGGAATGATAAGGCTGATGGAATCTTATGAAATGATATTTTGTTAGTAATCAGTTAAAGAGAAGCAAAATAGTCCTATGAGATCAACAAGGTAAATCTCAGATGGACTCATAATTCACAACAATCTGTCATTCCCTGTACAACAACCTTGCTTGACTGTTATCAGAGTGCTTTGAGAAAAGGTATACATTCTGAGTAATATTTATATCATTGATACAATTATCAGATGCTTATATAATATTTTACATATGTACCATAGTGTGTAATTATATAATTCATGTATAAATGTTTATTGACCTCTACATATGAAGGTCTAGAGACTGTATAGGTTTGGGGGCTGGTTTGAGCCAGGGTCTTCAGCTGCTTCTCCAATCAATGAAATTCGAGTCATCTCCCTACACATTTTGTTCTTAAGTGTTAGCTTCCCATGGGTTGCAAGTTGGTTGTACAACCCAGGATTTTTTTTTCTTACAAATAACATAGAGAAGCTTGCAGTGTTACACACACACACACACACACACACACACACACACACGATTTATTTTTACCATCCTTGAGAAGAGAAGAGACAGCAAAGGACATCATCAATGACTTGTTTCTCAAAATAGTTCAGAGATAATTGGATCAGACTATGAAGCAGTTCTTGCTTTTGGACATTGCTGAATAAAAGAGTATACTTTCCTGGATGGTATATCCAGGAAAGTGATCATCAAAAACAGCCATACCAATCTACTGTTATGCCAAGGTAACTGATTACATTCCTGTCAGGACCAGATGACCTCTTGGGACATGCCTGAAAAGGGGAAGTGAGGATTGAGAGAGGATTGAGAAGAGAACTTGATATTGTCTGAATTGTTTATGAACACACACAGACACACACACACACACACACACACACACACACACTCAGTTCTGGAGGATGGAAAGTGAAGGTGAAGTCTGTGGTTCATTGGAGATGTACTGAGGCAGCACTGTCTCTGCTTCTAAGCATATGCCCTGTATCATTCTTGGAAAGACACAGACACTGTCACCTCACAAGAAATGATCTGAAGGGCAAAAGGCTCTTAAGGAAGTTCCTTGAAGCTCTTTTACAATACATCATTCATCAATTTGCAAGCATAATTCCCATTTGAATGAAATATTTCCAAAAGGCATAAGTTGATAACAAGAAAATCATGGATATTAGTTTTGACTTCATTTTTATGGAGCACACATGTAAGTAACAGCAATGAATCTGTAATAGATAGAAGAAATATATTTAATAACAAAAACCAAATTCAATAAGTGATTGTGTAGTCGAAATCAAGAACATTCAATCAGATGGCAATTTGAATGAATAAGAAAAATAATGACAACACTGAATGAAAAACGAAAAGGTTAATAGAACAAAAATATTTTGCATACACTTAAATCCTTTTTCCCCAAGCTCCTATAAATGGCAGGTATTTCTGGTGAATAATGACCAGAATATATAAACTGAGTTTACATGGCACAGGGATATAATATGTCAGTAATAATAGAAAAGTGGAAGAGAGAAAATAGTAATAATTTTATTTCCAAATAGGGTAAACTGATTATAAATCTGACATAGATCCTGATAAGTCAGGATGTTTTGGCTGTATGTTTTCTATTTTTTAAAAAATGCTCCTAGAGATTAAAGTCTAGGATCAAGCATAGTAAGGCAAATATTTTGCCTCTCAGGGCCATGTCTATCCTAGTTGGCTTATATAAATTTGGCTTTAAAATTATATACAAACACAAAATAAAAAGAAAAAGATACATTTAAATATCACTACAAAACATGAATACAAAATAAAACTTAAAGAAGAAATCAGGGAGCAAAGGACATAGATCATATAGAAATAACACAGAAATCAAAGATGTAAAACTAACTAAGCCAATAAAGGGATAAAATGGGAATGGCAAACAATCCAATAAGAAGCTGGAAATTATAACACTGGATTAAAATCTAAGATATAACTGATAATATAAAGAACAATCAAATTCTTAAACAGATAATTAATTTGGAGGAAGATGGATGAAAGTAAAAAAAAAATATTAGCCTTAGTGAGGCAACCCAGACCTAGAAATATGTACAAGGCAAGTAATCACATAAAAATAGACAATAGCGGCTAAGTATAGGATAATCATGCAATAAGCCATAGACCAGAGCTGCTAAGCTAAGTAACAAGGAGGACTCAAGTGGGGACACATAGATCTTTCTGGGAAGGGGAAATACATTTGGAAAATGAATTAGGGGACAATTGGGGATGGGAAGAGTTCCATTGGTCCTCCTGTCTTTTTTTATGCCAATACCAGGCTGTTTTCAGTACTGTGGCTCTGTAGTAGAGGTTGACTTTAGAGATTGTGATGCCTCCAAAATTCTTTTATTGTACAGGATTATTTTGGCTATACTGGTTTTGTTTTTTTTTTGTTTTTGTTTTTTTTTTGCTTTTTTATATGATGTTGAGTACTGTTCTTTCAAGTTCTGTGAAGAAGTTTGCGGGGATTTTGATGGGCATTGCATTGAATCTGGAGATTGCCATTTTTACTATGTTAATTCTACCTACCCAAGAGCATGGGAGGTCTTTCCATTTTCTGGTGTTATCTTCAATTTCTTCCTTCAGAGATTTAAAGTACTTGTCATACAAGTCTTCCAATTGTTTGGTTAGAGTTACTCTGAGATATTTTATGCTGTTTATAGCTATTGTGAAAGGTGATATTTCTCTGATTTCTTTCTCAACCCATTTATCATCTGTGTACAGAAGGGCTACTGATTTTTTGTTGAGTTAATCTTGTATCCTGCTATATTACTGAAAGTGTTTATGAGTTGTACATGTTCATTGGTAGATTTTTGGGGTCACTTATGTAAACTATCATATCTTCAGCAAATAGTGTGAGTTTGACTTCTTTTTTTTCTGATTTGTATCCCTTTGATCTTCTTTTGGTGTCTTATTGCTCTAGCTAAGACATCAATAACTATATTGAGTAGATATGGAGATTGTGAGCAACCCTGTCTTGTTCTTGATTTCAGTGGGATGACTGGGAGTTTCTCTCCATTTAGTTTGATGGTGACTGTGGCTTGCTGTATATTGCCTTTATTATTTTTTTGTATGCTCCTTATATCCCTGCTCTCTCTAAGACCTTTATCATGAAGGAATGTTGCATTTTTTAAAGCTTTTATGGCTCTAACAAGATGATTATGTGGTTTTTATTTTTCAGTTTGTTTATGTGGTGGATTACATTGAAAGATTTTCATATTTTGACTATCCCTGCATCTCTGGGATGAAACCAACTTGATCATGGTGGATTTTATGTGTTCTTGGATTCAATTTGCCAGTATTTTATTTAGTATTTTTGCGTCAATTTCCATGAGTGAGATTGGTCTGTAATTCTCTTACTTAGTAATGTCTTTATGTGGTTTGGGTATCAGGATAATTGTAGCCTCATAAAAGAGTTTTGCAATGTTCCTTCTGTTTCTATTGTGTGGAACAATATGAGGAGTATTGGTATTAGTTCTTCTTTGAAAATCTTTAGAATTCTCAGCTGAAACCATCTGGTCCTGGTCTTTTTTTGGTTGGAAGACTTTTTATGACTGTTTCTATTTCTTCAGCAGTTATTGGTCTGTTTAATTTGCTTATCTGGTTTTGATTTAACTTTGATAAGTGATATTTATGCAGAAAGTTGTCCATTTACCATAAGTTTTCCAATTTTGTGCATTACAGTTTTCCAAAATATGACCTGATGATTTTTTGTATTTTCTTCATGTCTATCGTTATGTCCCCTTTCTCATTTCTGATTTTGTTAATTTAGATATTCTCTCTCTGCCTTTTGGTTAGTTTGGCTAAAGGTTGTCTATATTGTTGATTTTCTCGAAGAACCAACTCTTTGTCTCATTGATTCTTTGTATTGTTTTCATTGTTTCTATTTTGTTGATTTCATCTCTCAATTTGATTATTTCTTACCATCTAGTTCTCATAGGTGAGTTTGCTTCTTTTTGTACTAATGTTAGACCTGTCACATCAAAGTAAAGATTGACTTCAGATGAAAAGCAAACATTCTACCTCCAGCAATTTCTCCATTTTTGTCACATTTTTGTTAATTATGAAATTAGTAGAGGTTTTCTTTTTAATGTTTTTGTACAGAGTGTGGGTACATCTGCCTTTGTGTATTTGTGCATATTTTATGTGTTTGTGTTTGACCTCACTGAGCATGATTTGGGCCAACCAGACTTCCATGACTATGAGTGTAGTTATTGGAAGATTGGGGTGAATTTAGGGAAGAGAAATAATTTATCTTCTAAGAATTAACTCCTCAAATATTAAATGAGTTAGCTTCAAATGATTGGTTAATTTTGCATATCAGTTATCTCAAGCATACTAATTGAAAGTATTCAGCAGTCATACATATGTAACTTAACTTATATACTAAAAATTATGGGATACTTTTTTAGCCCCTTAGCTATAAGAACACGTGCAATTCTATGACAGTTCTAATCCTATATTTAGAAAAATTAAATTAGGGGACTAATCCTGACGATTCATAGAGACAGGGTCTTGCCCTTCAATTTGAACTTTCAGAGAGGTATAATGGAGTGACAGCCAAGGACACAGGACTGAGCCAGAGATGTCTGTGGGACCAGGCCCAAGCTAGGGACCTCCATGGGAGCAGTTCCAAGCTAGGGACCTCCATGGGAGCAGTTCCAAGCTAGGGTCAGCAGGAACAAGCTTGAGCCACCAATTTCTTCTGGAGCAGGCCTGAACAAGTAACCTCCACTAGAGCAGGCCCACGGCAGTGACCTCCACAAGAGCAGGTACAAGTGAGGGAGTGACCACCAAGGGAGCAGACTGGAGCCAGAGACCTCTGCTGGAGCAGGCCCTATCATGCAACCTCCACAGGAGCATGCATGAGAAATTGAGTTTGAAGGGAGTAGGCCTGATCCAGGGACAACCACAGGAACAGGCCCAAGTCAGCGAATTCCACCAGAGCAAGCCAAAGGCAGTGACCTCCCCAGGAACAGGTATAAAGGATCAAATGCCAAGGGAGTAGGCTTAAGTTGGAGACCTCTGCAGGATCAGAATACCAAATAACTGGATCAGAAAAAGTCCCATCACCAAGTAATAATCAAAACATACAGAATAAAGAATATTAAGAGCTGCAAAGGAAAAAGGCTAAGTAACATATAAAGGAAGACTTATCAGAGTTATGTCTGAATTCTCAGTGGAAACAATGAAAGCCAGAAGGTTCTGGTCAAGAATTATGCAGATATTAAAAGACCATGGATGCGAGTCCAGACTACTATACCCAGCACAACTTTCAATCACTATAGGCAGAGAAAATAAGATATTCTAGGACAGAATCAGATTTAACAAACAACTAGCCACAAACACAGTTCTACACAAAGTACTACAAAGAAAACTCCAACCCAAGGAAATTAGCTATATCCACAAAAACACAGACAATAGATGATCTCACAGCAGCAAATGGCAAAGAAGGGAAAAACATACACAGTAATATGACCAACAATGAAAATTAAAATTACTCAAGTCACCTATAAAAAGACACAGTCTAAAGCATTGGATATGAAAACAGAATCCATCCTTCTGCTGTGTATAAGAAACAAACCTCAATGTGTGGTGGTGGCGCACGCCTTTAATCCCAGCACTCGGAAGGCAGAGGCAAGTGAATCTCTGAGTTCGAAGCCAGCCTGATCTACAAGAGCTAGTTCCAGGACAGGATCCAAGGCTACAGAGAAACCCTGCCTCGAAAAAAAAAAAAAAAAGAAAGAAAAGAAAAAGAAACAAACCTCAACCTCAAAGACAGATGTCACTTCAGAGAGAAGGGTTGGGATAAAAATTTTCAATCAAATGAACCTAAGAAACAAGTTGGTATCGTTATCCTAATACATAAAAAATAGACCTCAAACTAAAATCAGTCAAAAGAAACAAGGAAGGACATTTCATATCAGTCACAGAAAAAAATCCATCAAGAGAATATCTCAGTATTGAATGTCTATGCCCCAAATACAAGGGCACCCTTATATGTAAAAGAAGCACTACTAAAGATTAAGTCAAACATTAAACCAACACTCTAATAGTGGGAGACTTCAGCACCGCAGTCTTACCACTGAACAGGTCTGCCAAACAGAAAGTTAACAGAGAAACAAGAGAACAAATAGATGTTATGACTCAAATACACAAGAGATATCTATAGAACATTCCATACAAACATAAAAAAATACCTTCTTCTCTGCACCTCATGGAACCTTTTAAAAAACTGAACACATACTAAGTATCAAAGCATACCTCAACAGATACAAAAAAATTGAAATAACCCATGTATCTTATCAGATAAACATGGCTTAAAATTAGAATTCAACAACACTAATTTCAACACTAATTTCAGAAAGTGCACAAACACATGGAAATTAAACAGCGTACATTTAAATCATCAATTTGTCAAGAAGAAAAGTAAGAAAGATATTAAAAACTTCCTAAAATTCAAAGAAAATGAACACATAACTGTTGAGGGGGGCTGCTTGATCATTTCCTGGCTTACCAGATGCCTGACATAATCACAAAGAAATTTCTCAATATATCTCTTTCAGCCTGGCTTTATTCTGTTAATCCATTGGCTTAAAGCATCTTCTTTATTAACCAATGGCACTAAAACATTCACAGCATACATCGCCTCTCACATCACACAACATACACAAATTTATGGGACACAATGACAGCACTGATAAGAGGAAAGTTCACTAAATGCCTAACTAAATAGCACTAAATGCCTACATAAAGAAACTGGAAAATCCCACGCTAGTAAATTAATACAACACTTGAAAACTCTACAACAAAAAGAAACAAACTGATCCAGGAGTACTAGATGTCAAATAATCAAAATGAGAGCTGAAATCAACAAAATAGAAACAAAGAAAAAAATAGAAAGAATCAATGAGACAAAGAGTTGATTCTTCAAGAAAATCAACAAAATAGACAAATCTTTATCCAAATTAACCAAAAGGCAGAGAAGGAATATCCAAATTAACAAAATTAGAAATGAAAAGTGGGACATAATAACAAATATGGAAGAAATAAAGAGACTCATCGGGTCATATTTAAAAAAAAAAAAACCTGTACTCCACAAAATAGGAAAACTTAAAGGAAATGGACAATTTTCAGGAAAAATATCACTTGCCAAAATCAAATCAAGACCACATAGACATTTTAAATAGATCTATAACTGTTACAAAATAGAAACAGTCATCAAAAGTCTCCTAACCAAAATAGCCCAGGACCAGATGGTTTCAGTTTAGAATTCTATAAGATTTTCAAAGAAGAACCAATGCCAATACTGCTTAAATTGTTCCACACAATAGAAACAGAAGTAATATTGCCAAACACTTTTTATGAGGCTACAATTGTCCTGATACCCTAACTACAAAAAGACATTACTAAGAAAGGGAATTACAGACAAATCTCAGTCATGAACACTGATACAAAAATATTCAATAAAATAGATACTGGCAAACAATCTAAGAACAATCAGAAAAAACATCTGCCATGATCAAGTCGGCTTCATCCCAGAGATGCAGGGATGTTTCAACATATGAAAATATGTCAATGTAATCTACCATATGAACAATCAAAAAAAAAACCAAACATGATCATCTCATTAGATGCTGAAAAAGCCTTTTCAAAATACAAAATCCCTTCATGATAAATATCTTAGAGAGAGCAGGGATAGAGGGAACATACCTAAAACTACTAAAGGCAATATACAACAAGCCAACAGCCAACATCAAATTAAATGGAGAAAAACTCAAAGCGATCCCACTGAATCAGGAACAAGACTTGGTTGTCCACTGTCTCCATATATATTCAATATAGTACTTATGTTCTATCTAGAGCAATAAGACAACCAAAGGAGATCAAGGGGATACAAATCAAAAAAGATGAAGTCAAATTCTCACTATTTGCCAATGTGTGATAGTTTACATAAATGACCCCAAAAGTTCAACCAAGGAATTTCTATAACTCATACTCACCTTCAGTAGTGTAGCAGGATACAAGATTAACTCAAACAAAATCAGTAGTCTTCCTTTACACAAATGGGCTGAGAAAGAAATCAGAGAAACATTGTTCTTCACTATAGCTACAAATAACATAAAATATCTTGGAATAACTTGGATCAAATAAGTAGAAGACCCATATGACAATAACTTGAAAAAGTCATCAGAAATGGAAAGATCTCCCACGCTCTTGGGTAGGTAGAATTGACATAGCAAAAATGGCTATCTTACCAAAAGCAATCAACAGATTGAATGCAAAGCCCAGCAAAATTCTTCACAGAACTCGAAGGAATGGTTATCAACTTTATATGGAAAACCAAAATCCCCCGGATGATGTGGGATTCCCCTCTGTATGCTATGAATAATACCACTGGTTAATTAAAGGAAATACTTTGGGGCTATAGCAGAACTATAGGGGAATAGAGCTCGGCAGGCAAACCTGTAACATGAGAGCCTACTTTTTTTGGGTTTCTGTCCTGCCCAGTTCCCACAGCCAGTAAGCCCCCAAAGAAATTATACATAGAGATCTCCATAAGTTATAAACTGATTGGTCCATTAGCTCAGGCTTCATATTAGCTCTTTTAACTTATATTAACCCTTTATTCTAGTATATGTTAGCCACATGGCTCAGAATCTTTTTCAGTGGGGCAGGTCACATCTTGCTTCTCTCTTGTCTGGGCAGGACTGTGGAGGAAGCTTCCTTCTTCCCTGTTCTCATTGCCTTGCCTCTACTTCTTCTCTGGTTGTCCCGCCTATACATCCTGCCTGGCTACTGGCCAATCAGTGTTTATTTAAAACATAATTGACAGAATACAATTGTCCCGCATCATTTCTCCCTCTTTTTTTTTTTTTTTTTTTTAAAGAAACAGAACATCCATAGTCCATTTTTGGGAATGTGGGCATAGTTTTTCAGGCTACTTCCTGCTGGTTGGGGGCACAGATAATCTTGTGGGGACCTAAAAAAATTCAGAGTTATAATCAACTCCTGACTGGAGTATCCTGTGAGTCTTGATCATCTCAGGCAGAATCTGTTCTGGATGTAGAACTCAGACATCTGGGCCATCTGTTCCTACTGGAGATTTCTTAGGTAGTCTTCTTTGATCGAACCTGAATTTTCTTAACTTAGAATGAATCCACAGCCTCTCACTTCCTGTGGAAACAAAGGCAAAATCTCTTCTCTAAAGTAACATACATTTTGACTTCAATTTTGAAGTCAAGGTATTTTCAAAATATCTATCTTGGATTAATTCAGAAGCACTTATAAATAAATATCTTTTAGCAGCTGTTGCTCTTTCCTCAGCATTCAAACAATTCAAAGAGAACATAATAACATGAAGTATCTCTGTGTGTTTTTCATCTTTATGTGGCTTTATTTTAAACTCTATTTCTTTTATTTTTAATTTTTGGCTTTTTGAGACAGGGTTTCTGTGTATCTTATCCTGGAACTCACACTGTAGACCAGGCTGTCCTTGAACTCACAGACAGACTCTGTCTACCTCTGCCTCCCAAGTGTTGGGATTAAAGGTGTGTACCACCACACCCAACTACTCTCTTTCTTTCTTTTTTATTTTAAGGACTTTAACCTTTTTCTTTTCTCTCACAAACCAGCATATATTTTTAACCCACAGTAAGCCATTTAGAGGTCTTTTTTTTATTTGAATCTCTCTTTACTGTATATCTCTCTTTTTCTGACTGCACAAGTCTTTAATTTACCAAGCAATATGGGTAGGATTAAAGCCATGGCTTTAACAGCTGGATCCAGCCCATTCCTTAGCTTTGTACAATTCCAGCTTCATGGCAGAGATACCGGCTGTAGCTATGTTTATTGCCAGCAAGCAAGCTGAAACAGTGTGCCCACAAACAACACTCAAATGCTCTCTCTGTAGCTGGACCTCCTGCCTCAAAGAGTCAGAGCTTGCACTGGCAGGATGGCCCAGAAAGCTGGCATTTTAAAATGGCACAGTTTTTTCCCTGCTATCGCTGAAAACCAAAAAGCATGTGTTCAGCTTTTTATCAACACTATTTAAGTGTTTCTTGGCAGGACCTCTTAAAAGAGTTGCAAGGCTTTACAGGAAGCCTCCTTAGATGAGAGTGCTTGCTTGCCTCTAGCAATAAGAGCAGACCCAAAAAATCGCTGCTACCAAGAAACCATGCATAATGCTGTTATTTTGTTCTAGAACTACTTTCCAAGCTGTCTCAGGCTTTATATGGATGCAGTTGTCCACACGTTGGCACCTTTCTGTAACATGAGGGCCTGCTTGTTGGGGTTTCTGTTAGGTCCCAAAGAATCACACATAAATTATAAAACTGATTCTCCCATTAGCTCAGGCTTTGTATTAGTTCTTATAAATTATATTAGCCCATTATTTTAGTATCTGCTAGCCACATGGCTCAGTACCTTTTTCAGCAGGGCAGGTCACATCCTGCTTCTCATGTCTGGGCAGAACAGCAGAAGAAGCTTCCTTCTTCCCAGAATACTCCTGTTCTCATTGCCCTGCCTCTACTTCCTGTCTGGTTGTCCTGCCTATACTTCCTTGCCTGGCTACTGGCAATCAGCATTTATTTAAAACCTAATTGAGCGAATACAATTGTCCTGCACCAGAAAACTAAACTGAATGTTGGGAGAAATGAGGAAAAGTAAGGGAGAAGCCATGTATCCTCATCTGAGCAGGGACAGAACTTTACCCGGTAAGACACATCCAAGTGGCGATATACAGATTAATAGAAATGAGTTAAATTAAGATGTAAGAATTAGCCAATAAGAAGCTAGAGCTAATGGGCCAAGCAGTGATTTAATTAATACAGTTTTTCTGTGATTATTTCCATGGTCATGGTAGCCAGGGAACCAACAAGCAGCCAAGCAGCCTTCCTCCAACACCAGGATGGCCAAAACAAACTATACAATAAAGGAACTTGAAGAAGGACACTTAAAAGAAATTCCACACTAGCACAGAATTGAGAAATAGACAGTTATTTATTTAGGGGTAGACACACAAATTAGAATCTGCTGCTAAAATAGAGATCAGAAACAGAATCTTGCAGCCGGAAAAGAGGCCAGACACATGTTCTACATAGGCATATATAGTATAAGAGGCCACGCCCCAATGGGTAGGTAACCACTAGCTGTAAGACTTCCTACAGCAGGAACTTCTGCAGGCATTGCAATCCTTGACTTCAGACTCTACTTCAGAGCTACAGTACTGAAACAACCTGGTATTAGCATAAAAACAGACAGGAGGACCAATGGAACTGAATAAAAGTCCCAGATATCAATCTACTAACATCTGATTTTTGACGGAGAAGCTAAAAATATGCAATGGAGAAAAGAAAGCATATTCAACAAATGTTGCTGGCATAAGTGGATGTCAACATGTAGAAGAATGAAAATAGATCCATATCTATCTGTCTGCCCAAAACTCAAGTCCAAATGGATTAAAGACCTCAATATAAATCTGACCACACTGAACCTGATAGTAGAGAAAGTAGGAAGCAGCCTTCAATGCATGGGCACAGGATACCACTTCCTAAATATGACCACAGTAGCACTGACACTGAGAGAACAATTAATAAATGGGACTTCCAAAAACTGAGAAACTTCTGTAAAGCAAAGGACAGGGCCAACAAGACATAATGACAGCCTACAGAATGGGAAAAGATCTTCTCCAACCTCATGTCAGACAGAAGGGGTGACTCCAAAATAGACAAAGAGGTCGAGAAATTGGTCATTGAAAGAACACATAATCCAATAAAATAATGGGGTACAGACCTCAACAGAGAACTCTCAAAAAATGAATAAAATGACTGAGAGACACTTAAAGAATGCTTAGCATCCTTAGCCATCAGAGAAATGAAAATCAAAGCAAGTCTGAGATTCCATCTTACACCTGTAAGAATGGCCAAGATCAAAAACACTGATGTCAACTTATGCTGGAGAGGATGTGGATAGAGGTAACTCTCCTTCATTGATAGTGGGAGTGCAAATTGGCACAGTCACTTTGGATATTAGTATAGCGATTTCTCAGAAAACTAGGAAATAACCTGCCTCAAGACTCAGCAACACCACATTTGGGTACATACTCAAAGGATGCTCAATTGTACCAAAAGGACATGTAAAGCTGTTAATCCCATACCAGTTTGATTAAAAGGGGTTATTTATTGGAGGGGAAAAAACTTACAGAACACCGTCCTACACCACAGTCCTCTCATGGCAAACAGGAAATAGAGAGTCTAGCAGTCAGAACAGGAGCCGGAAGCAAGAGAGGGAGCCAGAGGGCTGCTGGCACTTTTTAAAATGAAATAGACCATGCCCCAGTGGGCTGGTATCATAAAGGCTATTGGCTGAAGGAGCAGAAAGAGCTCCCGCAGCAGACATGTATTCAGCTATGATCACAGCACCATTATTTGTCATAGCCAGAACCTGGAAACAACCTAAATGCTCCTCAACCTAAGAACAGATAAGGAAAATGTGGTTCATTTACATAATGGTGTTCTACACGGTGGAAAAAATGAAGACATCTTGAAATTTGCAGGTAAATGAATGGTTCTAGAAAATATCATATTGAGTGGGGTAACTCAAGCCCAGAAAGACAAATATAATATGTTCTGACTTATAAGTGGCTTTTAAAAATAAAGCAAAGAATAGCCAGCTTACAATTCACAATCCCAGAGAACCTAGATAACAGAGAAGACCCTAAGAGAGACATACATGGATCTAATCTGCATGGGAAGTAGAAAAATACAAGATCTCCTGTGTAAATTGAAACCTTGGGGATCATGGAAGAGATAGAAGGGGAGGGGGAAAAAAGGAAGTAGAGTGGAGAAAATATATAGCTCTATAAAAACAATTAAAAATTAAAACAGAAAGTTTAAATTAAAATCAAATTTGAAGTATTTATATTTTATCACAATATTTCCTCCTTTTTAAAAAAAAATATGGGTTTTGATGTTTATCTGTGTGTCATGTTCATTCCTAGCGCCTAGGGAGGTCAGAAAAAGGTTTTGTTCATCTGGAACTAGAGTTAGCCTTATCTCCAGCCTGAAAATGAATTTTTATGAAATATTAGATACATTTTCTTTCTTTCTCACTCTTTTTCCCCTTCTCCTTCTTGCTCTCTTAGTTATTACTGCCTTGAAAACTGATAGTGTATACTTCAAACAAAACGAAAAGTCTTGTTTGAAGGACATATTTAATTCCAGGATATTTTCTCTTGGGAGTAAGTATACTCCTAGCTGAAAATCATTGTGTTTTTATTACATCAAAATGAAAGGTCATGTACTCTAGTGCAGTAACAATTTGAAACATTGTTCATTCTTGTGTTTGTTTTTGTTTTTTACCTATGATTTACGGTAATGTTGACTTCAGTGCACATACAGACAACCAATAAATTGTACTTTTATATTATTTTAATACTCACAAATTTCCATTATTTACCAAGAGGCTGAATTTATTTAATGACATGCACCATTTATTCTCTACTGAAGACTTATTTATAATCCACATGAGTGATCCTCACAGACGGAACAATTTTTATTTTATTATTTTCATTCAAGGGTTAAATTTAATTGAAATACTTTTTAATAATGTGTTTCATGAAATAGAAGAGAAACTAAAATAAAATCACCAGAAAATGATGTCGAAATATATGTCAAATTAAACACAACATAACAGGCAACAATAGCAAAATTTAATAGTAAAGGTAGCGGAGAAATGAGATTATGATTTGCACTTGATTCATCAAGTTTAATCCAGATGAATTGTATATTTTATATTTAAGAAAAATTTTTTGTTTGGTGTACATTTTGAGAATTATAAAAGATATCCAACAGAATTTAATTAGTTTATCTTAAATAGAAGACATACACAGGCGAAAATTACATTGTCAGGTTATCCTCTATCATCACCAGCAAGTTTATTGCATTGTGATTTCTGCATCACAGTGATCAATATTGGCATTTATTAGTAAAGAAAACATTATGAGAATGACTCCTTCCTCAACACTGTTTTTCATTTAAATACTTCTCCATATTATAGCAAATCAGAAGAATTGTCTAAGGTGATAAAAGTATGACACTAGTGTCTCAGGAAGATCCTTTTCTTAACATTTTTACTTCATAATAGTTCATACTTGTTAAAATTAAAGTCAGTCACAAATATTGTGCTGAAATTCTTATTGATAGAAGTTCATACCACAAAGCTATTTTTGATCCAATGTTATATAATGAAAAATGAACAAAAATGTGACTAAATTATATTCAGAAACATGGCACTGCATAAGTTATCCACAGTTTTATGTCTAGCAGAGCATAAGTACACAGAGGAAGAGAAACAGAGGCAGAGACAGAAAGAGACAGAGAGAGCAAAGACTGTAAAAAAATAAGGTTTCATAAAATTATATTTTAATTTCATGTATACAAAATTAATTTATTCAGTTATATTAAATTTATTTAGTTACACTCAGTTATTTCATAATTGAGGAAGAATAAGGATCATTTGGAAAATTAAAAGAGCACCATTAAAATAATGATATATTTAGAGTAAAAACAGGTTTTAAGAGCACAAAGAATTTCTGAATATGCAATAAGAAAATTAATAGTTTTCTGATAATGGAGGAAGACATTATATTTTTGACAGAGAATTTGAACCTGTATAAAGGTCTGAGCTTTTGTCTTTGCTCATAATTGGAATTGATTTCATTACTGATTTTGCTCAAGTGAAAAATGTTGCAGTGGCAGAAATGACAAGCAAAAATAATAAAACAGGAAAAAGAATGAAAACGTTTTCTTCAAAACAGTGTTATCTCATGGATTAGACACCCCCCACTCCTGCATTTCCGTGTCCCCTCCAGTCCTCACTGGGTTTGCAGGTGCTCCAGCTTTGCCACAAGGCCAGGTCATGCTTTGTCACTGACTCTGTCTCTTCTACCATTGCTGTCTGCCCTTCTTCTTAGGCTTAGGTGCTAAACAGGTAGCATATGTATATCTAGGGCTTTTCACAAAGTCTCTTTCTTTATTGAAGCTTTGTGACGCCTGAATATACCATTCAATCCAAATAAGTACCTTGCATCATTAACAATAATCAGAAGACATAGGACTAGGCTCTCAGGTGAACTACAAAACAGAAATGTATTTGCTGAGTCATCCTATCTATTCATTCTGCACTAGTATTGATACCACAGATGATGCATAGTTCAGTTTCCTTTTTTATTATGGACATATTAATACTAACACATAAAGATTTTATTTGCTTTGAATTCCTGATTGACCAATTCTTGGTCTCTGGGTCATAATTATATCTTTTTCCCCCTCAAAGAAACTCTATTCTTTTCTAATTGTTCACCTGAAAGTTTAGGTTGAGCCAGGTGAATGTTTCTGAAATTTAGCTACTGTTCCTTTTTTATACTTTGTATAAATGTATATTAATTAATTAAATGTATATAATGTATATTAATACAATTAATATATTAGAGGAAACAAAATTTCATTTCTTATTCTTCTCCATTGTATCATATTGTACATTATGTTACAACATATATGAATAGAAATAACATATATTATTCATCAGTTACCTATGCTATATGATATTCTGTATGTTTACCATATACTGTCTTTAGAAATAAACCTTTGTGTATTTTGTTTATTTGCATTAGAATTTTTTTCTATGTTATTATCACTTTGAACTGATGTATTCCAATGGTGAGGTTGGAATCGACTCCTAGCTGCAAGGATCCTCTTAAGTTATTAGATTAGGTGCTTCTACAAATTGGATAAAAAATTCTGTGAATATGAGTAAACTCAAATATATTTATATTAGAGAATTTTAGAGTGGTTAGTAATTATAAGAGTATATGGGTATATTGGATTAATATGGTCTTGATTGTACCTATTTTTACAATAAAGAAACAATATGAATATAAAATTGTAGTACTCTTCTTTGTCTAAACCTAATCTGAAAATCCATAAGATTTACATGAAAATATGTTTTGAGAATCAAAAAATAAGCCAAGTTGCTTTTTAGAAGAAATAATAATTTGAAAGTATTTCCAAACTCACAGGTAAATTTCCACTCCTTCTGTTAGGGACAATCTACATGACCTGAGAAGCTGCTCTGAATATTGTTTTTTGCCTTCATTAAAACAGGAATAAATGTGTGCATGTCTCACGGCAGTAGAATGCTACATTATAATGTTTGAAGGAGTATTAAAAGTTTCATATCACTTTAAAAAGCATAGTCTAATTTTCTTCAGGTCTCAGTGGAAGGCACAAAGTTCTGTCTTGAGCATGCTTGCACATTCAATATCATTTTATTTGGAAAAAGCACCGGTAATTAGTGACGATTTGGAATTCATTGTCACAGCTTGTACTTTCTAAGCTCCTACCCATATGAACTGCACTCATTTCCTTTGCACAGCTTGACCTTTTCTAATTAATGCACAGGAGCGCCTACCTGCATCTTACATTGACGTGCTGTGCCTATCAGAAACTGAAAAAAATTCCAGCTCTAGTAATTCCCTAAACACTTGCAGCAACAAAACGAGTCTTGAAAAGTTTGCAAAGTATGCTCTCAGTGTTCTTCATTTATTTTTATCTATGTTCAGAAAAGAATATCATCCGTTTTGTGATTTAATATTTTATCTTGTCAAAATCATTGTAGAATAAATATTTTTAGTTAATCCTTAAAAACTGTGGAAGAGTGCTCGGAGACAGTTCAGATAATGTTCCTCTTTTTGTTTCAAGCATGTGTCTTAGAGTTTGAATCCCCATCACTGTAAATTTACTAGAAAACATCATGTTGACCTGCCTGGTGCTCAAGAAGAAGAAGGAAGTGTTCCTTGGTACAAGATATAAGGCTAGAGTAGTCAAATAGGTAAGGTTCAAGTTGGGTGACAGATCCTGCCTCAATAAATTAGGTGAGAGAAGACACACAACATAAATGTCATATGCAACATATACACCCAAACACATGTAAACCTTCATATAAACATGCATGCATACACACTACACCCCCACATAAACACACACTAACTAGTAAGTAGTAGTAGAAAAATATTTTGCCAATGTTTGAAAAATGATTTAATAGATTTAAAACAAATTTATCTGGCTAAGTAAAATTATCCAGCAACAAGAACTTATCTACAACTGTACACATAGTCAAGACCTTTTATGTACAGTTTTAAAATGTGTAGAATTGACTGTTTCAAAATGGATTAGGCATACTTCAAAACTCAAAGTAAGATAAAATACATCAGATATTACAGCTATTTTATGAGTACAAGCATATATTTGGTTCACTTTATGAGCTATTTTTCTAGCAAGAGTTTAGCTGCCTTGCACATTGTAGTGGAGTAGTTCCACCAAGGTCTTTGAAAACATTTTGGAGGTAAAATAGTCTTAGAGCACGCCATATAGATGTGCGGGTTAGGGATGAACTTTCAACAGTCAGTTTATCCTTCTGCTTTTACCAATCAGAGTTTCTTTAGTAACCACTCACTACTTTAAAATAAAGATCTTCAGACCAAATCAGACAGTACTGCTATTTAGTGAGAATAGACTTAGATATTTAGAAGGCAATTTGATAAGCAGTATTTAAGAACATCACAGAAGAACAAGAAAACAATGGAAGAGTCAGAGGCTGAGAAGAGTACTGTGAAAAGCATCATGTGACTTTTCAATTGCTCTCTCAAACTCATAGTAATTCTACTTATCTGAAGAAAAGTTGCACAGTTCCTTCTTGAATTATACATGGATGATTCTTGAGTCCCCATCACTCCCCGAGGAACTATTGTCAGGTCATATTTGCTCAAGGAGGTGAAGACATATTTTTTTCAATCATTCAGTCACAGGTAAGTCATCACACACAGAGTTAGGGTCCCCATACATGCACATTCAAGCAACTCCAATTAAACCCAGTGGGTCAGACACATATATACCCAGATAGATATGAAAGTATAAGTGAGACAAGTTAGGAAGATAAAAGGAGGATTTTAAAAGAAGATATTCAGTTGTGATATGATTACAAACATCACTTACAAGTCTGAAATTACCTAAGGTGAGAAATGTTAGAAACATTTAAAGAACACCAAATGAGTATATACAAGATTTCAGAATATTTCTAAATAGCCCTCAAACATCTGTGCTTTTATTACCAACCATAATTACTGTCAGTGAACCCATGAATGTTGTATATCTAAGCTGTGGACTTCTACTACTTCCAGGCATATTCACATATGAACTTTTAATGAAATAAATTTCAGTAAATGAAGCCTCCTTAAGAAGCGGAGGCTTCTTGGTTGCAATATTGTTACTCAAAATTGACAGTTACCTTACGACTTTCTTAAGATAGCCACCATTATGAGAGAGAGAGAGAAGCCCTTGGAGGCAGGAACATAGATATAACTGCTTATTATTAGAGATTAACTTAGCACATTTCAAAATAGTGATGCTACACCCATGTGTATGATAAGGACAAGTTAAAAAAAAACCTTCCATCCAGTGGCAGACCTTCTTTGGAAAATGAGGGCAGAAACAGATCTTCATGTAGATGAAGAATGATAAAATAATTTCTATTTCATATTTAAATTCTCAAGATTTAATGCCTTCTCCTGTACTTTTAAGCAAAGAAGAAAGCAGAATCATGTTTAAAATTTCTATTTTACATTAATGTATGTTCATTTACATTCAATTACATGCCCCTATGATCAAGATTTATGTATATATTATCAGTCACATGCACTTTGAATATATTTTGTTTCATTTCACTTGAAGCTTTTCAGAGGCTGGCTCTCAATTTTGCTATTGATGGCCGTGAACACTGAAGTTCAAGCAATCTCCCTACCATAACCTTTTGAGTATCACACACTCTTATTTTTTCTTTCCAAACTGTATTCTTAGTTTAGTAATAGTGTTTTCTCATACAATGTATCTTGATTATAGTATAGTTTCCACTCCTTCTTCTTCTCCCAGTTCTGCCCCACATTCCCTCCCCTCTGGATTCATTCCCTCTCTGCCCGTGATTAGGAAAAATAAAAACCCAGGTTTTTAAGAGCTAACAGCCCAACATGACAAAATAAAGTATAATAAGATGAAGCAAAAACTGTCATATTGAATTTGAACATGGAAATCATATAGGAGGAAAAATGTCTCAAGTGCAGGGACACTAGTCAGAGACTCAGTTGTTTTCACTGTCAGAAATGCCATAATAAAACTAAACTAACAGATATAAAATATATGCAGGGGATCTGGCGTAGATCCATGTAGGATATGGTTTGCTGCTTCCTTCTCAGCGAGTTTATATGAGTATTGCTCAGTTGATATATAGGGTCCTGTTTTCTGGGTGTCCTCCATCCTCTCTTGCTCTTACAGTCTTTCTGTCCCTTCATTATATGAGATTCCCTGAGTTCTGAGGGGAGGGGTTTGATGGAGAACTCCAATTCATACACTCCCTGCACATATTAACTGGCTGTGGGTCTCTCTACCCATTTCCATCTGCTGCAGGTGGTAGTCTCTCTAATGATGACTAGAAAAGGCACTGGCATATGATTGTAGCAGAATATTATTAAAAATATTTTATTAATTTTTTTGACCAGTGGTGTTAGGTTTTACCCTAGGTCTCTGGGCTATCTAATCTCTGGTTCTTGGTTACTCAAGCAGTATTGGGTGTAGATTCCTTTTTGTGGATGGTGCCTTAAGTCAACATTGGTTGTCTACTCTCATACATTCTGTGATACCATTACTCTAGTATATTCTGCAGGAAGGAGAGATTGTAGGTCAAAACTTTTATGACTGGCTTATTGTTCACTTTTCTCTGTTAGTAGCCTGCATAGTGATTTCCTGAACCAAAGAGACTAGAATACCGGGATTGAAAAATCCCAATAAGGCACCAACATGACTTCTTGATACTCAATGAGCTGTGTGGATGTTGTCCTCGGGAATGGGGCTCTGTTGACTGTCAGTTTTCAGAGAAAAGCACTTTGTCTGCTTGTTTGGATATTTTCATGGGACCAGATTGACCAACTTAGCTATGTGTAGCCCATTCCCTTCTATTGAAGCTTTGCCTGGCTACAAGAGATGACTATTTGAGATTCTGAATCCCTCCATTACTAGGAGTCCTTGTTAGGATCACATTCATAGATTCCAAAAAGTTTCCACTATACTTAGTTTCTGCAGTACCACTCAAATATCCCCCAGTTTCAATAATCTCTCCCCACGCTTTCTCCCTAACTCTTATCTTATTTTGCTGTTCCTACAGGCATTCACCTCCAGGCAGCCTGCAAAACATATTCTATTCCTCATACTATGGAGAGATCCTTGGATTTCCCCAAAACCCTTGTTCTTTACCTAACATCTCTCAGTTTACAGACTGTAGCTTGGTTATCATTTATTTAACGGATATTATCCACTTATAACTAAATACCTATTTTATGAGTCTTTCTGAGTATGAGTTTTTCACTCAGGATCATTTTTTTTGTAGTTCCATCTTATTGCCTGAAAATTTTATGAAGTTACTTTTAAACAGTTGAGTAATATTCCATTGTGAAAATGTACTACATTTTTTAAAATATATTTTTCCTTTGAGGAACATCTAGCTTGTTTCAAGCTTCTGGTTATTATGAATAAATCTGCTTTTAAACACTGACTATAACTTAAGTACTGTAATTTAATATAAGAGTAACAGAATTCACATTAGCATCATTTCTTTGTACTCAGAGCTTTGAAATCCCATCATAGCCCTTGTGGAGACCATCTAGGGAAGTTCTTCTGAGTGTGCTACTGATTACGTCCACTAGTGTAGCTTGGTCAGTTTCGCAGTCATGTTTCCATTACCTCAATCTCTGTGGGTGTTAATTATCTCCTAGACTAAGACTGTCCAAGGGGTACTTGTGTCCCATACGGAATCCCACTTTTATCACTAGATTCCCTAAATCACTAAAGTCTGAAAACTTTTAAAGCTGCCTCACTTCAGATAAGAAAGCATGGTAGATGTAGGTATGAAGAACAGTCATAACACCCTGGTTTCACCACTGCTACAACATATCTGTGAGGTTTCTAAGCCACATTGTCCAACAAATTCACAATAGCAGAACACTCAGTTCTCCACTGTGATCATAATGTGGTGATATTTGGAACCATATGTTTTAGACTTTAGAGAAAGATAAAAAGGAAGGGAGAGAGAGAGTTACTGGGAGTGTAGAGTGGGAAGGGGGAGGGAGGGAAGAAAGGAAGGACAGAGGGATGGAGAAGATTAATTCTAAAATATACCATGTGGGAAACAAAGACCTTTACATTCTTTATAGATATTTGGGTGTTTGGTTATTGTTAAAGTTTATTAGTTTCCTAATTTCAACCCAAGAAACACTTCCTGAAATTAAAATGAAATGTTACATCCAGCCTTAGAACATATCCTGAAAATATCAACATTAGTATTACTGGACAGTAACACAACCATTTATATTTATACTAAAGATAAGATATATTTCCGGAAATAATTTAACATACATTTTCTTTGAATTTATTTAATGAAGTGAGCATTCACAGTGAATTTTATTTCAGTGAGTAAGGATAGGACTTTCTGACATCAGTGCCAGTGAGAGGAACATTTGTGAGAAAATGAAACTGATCCAAACTGAAAACAGTTATTTCTCAATTACGGGAAAAAGTACAATCTATTTATTTCTGAATGTTCTACAAAAAAAAAAAAAAAACCACATGCATTAAGGTGATAAACCTGCTGTGCTGGAGAATGGATTGCATATTTGTGATCTCAAAGCTTATGTGCATTTGAAGGGATTTGTAACAGTTTGTTCTAGTTCTGTCTCACATTGCCATTTAGGGTTCAAACCACAGCATAAGTGCTCTGGTGAAGTGTGCACGCTCTGAGGCCTGTGTTCATATTTCATCTCATTTGTACTGAAAAACACTTGCCATTGATACATTTGAGATTTGTGACATCACATCTGAAAATAGTTACAGGAAAAGGATTCATGATTTACTTTTACGTATACTATTGGATTCTTATACAAAGTTTCCATTTCAAAGACGGTGACTTGCATTAATGGGACTGTTTGAAATTAATAGAAAACTAGCTTTACTGTGACATTTATTCTTTTTACTTAATTCAAACTTTACTTTCAATACTTAAAAATACAGATGTGATATTATTGTTCGTTGTTTATACAGATGGTGATGCGAAATGAATCTTGTATTCTGACAAAATGGGAAGTATCTATTCACATTATTTTCTTCTTTTATTTTCTTTATATTCCCTCCCAAGCACCTGTAATAGTTTCTACCATGTCACATGTTATAAAAGTTTAGCACTCAGTTGTGAGTTTTATGTAGGCTTGTGTTTTTCTAGTAAGCCATAGGTTCCCAGACTAAAAGGAAAAGTAAGAACTCAGGACACCCCAAGCTCACGTTCTCAGCACAAAGAAGACTCATTTGTCCCAGAGGGACGGAGGGCAGGGAATAAGAGACAAAGACCAGAGATACAGGATGAGGGAGAAGGGGAAGATAACAAGAGAAAGGGGCCAGAGATATTTGTCCCAGATTGACAAAGGGCTGAATATGGATATGAGGGAGACAGACATGGCCCATAGGAAATGGCAGTGTATAAAGATACAATGAGATACCCTTTGTTTGACTGTGGTGTTTATTTTTATTTAGGTGAACCAATAGGGGGGCTTCTGATTGCTGGACTTCAATACGTTGATAACTGCACTTTAGTAGCCAGGCTCAGGCAAAGGAAGTGGCTAAATAAGGGAATAGACCTTGGGTGTTAGTTATATAAATGCAATATAATGGTTTTGAGCAAGGTAGAAGGAATGGAGAGGAGGGCAAGGCTGGCCAGAGCCATGCTTACTATGCTCACCCACTCGAGGTGGCCAGAGTCTCTTCAATGGCAGTCCTGTTACTTTTCTTCAAGGACTGTGTCTCTCCTATATCTCCGGCATTAGGAATATTCCTCTATCATAACTTTCAGCTCAACTTCTTCATTTTTTTTTTTCTTCCTCTGAGAATTTTTTTCCTCTTCATTAGGATGTGTTACATGATTTGTCTTCACATCTTTAACACAATGAGGCAGCCTTCCCTCTTGGGGTCCCTTCATGTCATGATCTTCAGATGGTTGAGGTCTGAATGGGAAATTGAAAACCCCATGGAGTCTCTACTGGTCCACTGGAGCAGCCAGAAGAGTTTCTCCTGTGTCTCCCATTGGTTTATCTCTTCTCAAATAAATTAAATGAGGCTATTGATGCACATGGTGTACAGCTATTCAGTTGGGAAACTTCCCTGTGATCAAGCACTAGACTTGGCAACATAAGAGTAATTATTTTTGTTTGTGTAATGGTGTCTCAGGAGACTTGAATAACGAAAGGTGTGATGATGCAAAACAGAAAGTGTTCCGTGGATACCATGACAGATGATATGCGACACTTTCTAGAGAGCTTTGACTCCCTTCCCATTATGAATTTTCTGGTTTTTTACTTTGTCACTTGAGCTTATATGAATTTCTACAAAAAATGTAAAACAATTCCCAGTGAGACCTACATTATAAATAGTCAATATGATCTGAAAGTATGTTTTATCTAATATATACTTCCCTCGTCTTTGTTGCTTTTAATTTGTAATGTTCAAAATGTTTAAGCAACAAAAATATTCAGAAAAGAACAAATGGTACTTCATATTTATTAAACATGGATATTAAACAAGTTAATTTTTTACTATAAGTACATCAATGCTCTGCAATATGTATAGACAACCATTTGAAAGTGTAACCATTACTATGTTTTATAACCTCCAGTATAGATAATACATTAAAGAATAAAGAGGATTTCTCTTGCAGTAGTTTAGAACAAGTGTGAGTCCACATTTGAGTCCTTCACTTCTCTCCATGTATTTTCACCTTTTTTTTTTTAAATTTGTGAACTGGATTCTCTAAGTTATATATGTCTGAACTCTGTCCCTATTGTCTCTCTTCAACAAAGGATTTGCTTTGTATTTTTGAACATCAGAGAAAACAAGGTATGGGTTAGGAACACAGAATTGTTTTTTAAAGAAATATTTAACAAGTGTTTAAAATGAAGAATTTACTTTACTGACCCCAAATACACAGAATGGCACTCAAAAAATAAACAAATGATACTAACATGAATCCATATGTTTCTTCCAACATTTAGAGATGTTTATTATGTTTAAGGTTATTTTCAAACTGTTGTTTGCTTTCAGCAAATCACACACACACATACACACACATATATGTATTTATTAGGTTGTAAAAACTGATTGCATGGTAAATGCAAGACAGAGAGAGACGGTTACGTTGAATTCTAAAAGCAAGCTTAAAAAGAACAGGATGAATAACAGATTCATGTATTTTTAAGGTATGTCAAGACACAATAGTAACTTGGTTGTGTTGCACTTACCATTCAATCAGCTTTAACAACCTAAGATAAATGCATAGCTTAAAGTTAAAACTATGTACTCCTCCATGCCCTTAACCTTGAGTGAAATTGTGTGTATGTATGTGTCTGTGCATGATGATCATTTTGTACATATGTTGGAATAGAGTTTTCTGGAAGTACCTCATGCTTTCTAAATAGAAAAATCTATTCCAACATATGTACAAAATAATCTTATCTCAAGTAACTTTATCTAAAGTAAATCATTGATCCCTTTATCAGCATTTAAAGTTATAAGCAAAACCATACTCAAAATCATTGCTCCATGCTAATTGCTTTTTTATCTTCAGTCAAAGTTACTATGGGGCATGTCTTAATCACATACATGTTTATCTTAATCTCATATTTTCTCACTGCCTCTTGTTATGAGTGTCCTCCAAGAGTATATTTGTCTTGTTAGTTGTAGTTACTTTGAAATTTTGTATTCACCTGTAATGTTGGATATTCAGCAAAAGAAACTGATTCATGATAAAAAGGAATATTCTGCAGTTTTGAGATTTAAATATCCTTGATGGTTGGTTTGTTATGAATTTTTCTTTTCTTTTTATGTTGCTTATTACCAAGAAAGAATCCCAAAAAAACTAGAAAATTTTAATGTATAAATGTTTTTCACAGTTTAGGACACTGCTAAACAAAAGATATTGCAAAATTTATTGAAGTTATTAATGCTTTAGGAATCGATGGCAGAAAGAGAACTGAAATAAGGTGAAGACTGTGACCTCACAGATTTCTTAGCCAATCCATAAAAGGCAAATGATACAAGAACCAAGGTGCAGTGGAATCCCTCTTACAGGAAAGTAATTCTTGCACTGAGGGCCTCAGAATGACTCTGAACTCATAAAAGCACATCTCCACATGATAATAGTCGAACAATTTGTAGTAAATGAAGGAATATGCAGCCACATATTATTTCTTTGTTCACACAATTAGCAGATACAATAGATAACAAATGATACCAATATTTACGCATATCTGTTGATAACAAAATATTTCTAAGACATTTTTCCACTGTTATATAGAAGTTGAGAATTTTACTTAACATATCTGAATATCTATGAACTTCTATAATATACTACTATGAGAAATATTTACTGTGGACTGTGGAATAAAGAAAAGATAGTATGGAAAAAGAAAAGAAAGTAAACAAGCGGTATCATATATATAATATTTATATGTATATTTGTCAAATATTTTATTCTAAAATAATATTTATCTTTTTAAATTGCAGTGCAATTAGAAAACATGAAACTTATGTTAACTTTATTATTTGCTTTTACCTCTAACAGTAGTCTCTGTAATACATATTGTTTCAATGATTCTTTTAGAAATTTTTCAAATATTGCACTTTACAATTTTGTGCTTTAATGCCTTCCATACATTTCTCATTTACTATTTTATTGGTGAGTATATTTTCTCATAATCTAAGATATATGTCTATTATATGAATAAAAATGATTGTGTCAGATCTGAATATGCTTCACTGAAGTCACATTGTATGTTCATCTTCTTAATAAATTTAATCTAGATTAGCTACACATTTCTTTCTGATCACATAACTGTAAATATATTCCACCAGTTTGAGATTGGTAGTTTTTATATCAGTGATAGGATTGACTAAACAAGCACTGCGGCACTGAGTTAAATCTGCAATCCTTGAAGTTAGTTTTATTGTTTGTTTGTTTTTTGTTTTATCTTTTAATTTAAATACTCATTGTCATTTTAGAAATGTATAGATGAAATAATTGTCTTTAAAGTGCCAAAAATGGCATGTAGTTTACAAATCATTTTAAAGTAAATGTGTGACATACATGCTTTTGTGCATATATATCTACATACATATCTACATACATATATGTATACTGTGTATATTACTACATCAAAATTTATAAAGATTGAAGTTAGTTTCTGTAAATGAATTTCTGCCTAAGAATGTATTCTCACTGCTTCTGATTACTCAATCACAAGATTATTAATGAATCTGAAGGATTACGAAATTTAATCCAAAATGATCCTTAATATTCTTCTCATGGGCTGGTAATTTATATTTTATTATTCGTTAAAATTAATAATAGTACATTGTCTACATTTGTTACACTAGTATTAGTATAATTATGTTAAAAAATGTTACCACTACAACCTTCCATCAAATATCACCGGATAAAAAATTAACTGAGGTTGAAAAATGTACGTGTGTATGTATTCTGAAATTTAATTTTAAGTCACAGAAGCATGCACTCTGTTCTTGTGTTGGAAATAGAATCAATTCTGCTAGTTTCTGCTCAGATGAATTAGTCCTTTATAAGCTTTGATGGGAAATTCACTTAGTAGATTAATGTAACTTCAGCCCATTACACATAATGGTAGGCAGATTAATTCACTGAAACTTCCACACATTCTGGATAGTAAACCAAGGAAACATTAATTTACTTGGAACAGTGCATTATAGTGAATATAGAAGTGAATAATATGAGTATAAATTATGCAAATTATTTCTATGCTTTTTCAAAATATTAGCATGTACGTTGTACAGGTTATCCACTATAAACTGCATAATTATTAGTGATTGAATTATATACATACACTGCAATAAAAGTAGCAAACAGCTTTAATAATTTCTGTAACTGTGGACCTCATAACTGAAAAAATAAACTCCTATATATCTGACAATGGGTATTTAACTTATTGAATATAATAACTCAATAAAACAGATTGGTATTATAATTATAGTGATTTGAATAAAATTTAATCTATGTGTGTAATCAAAGATTTTCTGAGATGAATTCAGCAATGAAAAAAATGAATTTTATGTTCAGATTATTTTTCTGCAAGCTTTTGATTCAACTAAATCTGAAAACATGACTGACTGAGAGAAAAATGTAACATTAGAAAGTAAAAGAGACTGCTTTCAGATTTATTTCCTTGCTTTTATAATTTTGAGCACTTCATCTAATCAAATGAGTTCTGCTAAGTATTAAATTTGAGTAAATTGTTAGGCAGAAGCCTAGGAACAACATATTTCTCATATTACCTTAAAATGCTAATTAACACGCTTCTCAAATTTTTTTAATTTATCAATTTACACCTTTACCTGTGAGCCACTGGTTATATATTTGTTGCCGTTAAAATGTTCATATGATATTAAAAAGTAAAGAGTATTTTATACTCATACTCAGAAATAAATCTTTCATTGTAAATGAAATCATAACATTTGAGAAGCTTCTAGACAGAATGTCTTCTGAATAAAACTCATGACACATTAAACTAAATAGTCTTTAGATGCTTATTTAAAAATAAACACAGCAAAGCAGTTTTAAATAATGTTACATCTTGAATCTGGTTATTTCTTTTGGAATTCAGGATGACTATTTTTTAAAGCAGTATATGGGGATGCTCCCCGATCCTGGCAATATTAAGCAGCAGGGCATTAAAGAGAACATTTTTTAGCAGTACTGACATAGGTTGTGGAATAATCTTTTTGTACAGTGCGAAAAGCTGTCACTTTGACTGGTTTAATAAAAAGCTAACTGACCAGTAGCTAAGAAGGATTTTCACCATAGAGGATGCTGGGAAGAAGAAGGGTGGGGACATGAGGAGATACAGAGGAAGCAGGGAAGAAGGATAGACAGTACATAGATGAGGTAGTTACAGGTCAGTGCAGCATTTTAATAGCTAGCTAAAAATAAGCCTGAGCTATCAGCAAAGGGTTTGCAATTAATAGGATGTCTCCACGTGGTTTTTTGGGGGCACTGAAAAATCTATCTACAGACATACATGAATTCAAACATGAAAATGCAAGTAGTTGGTAATTGTGAAGATAGTGGAACATCGGAAGTTGATAAACCAAAAAGTAATCAAACTTCATGATGCTTTGTTGATTCTAGTTGAAAGAACACAATCTTCAAGAGACTGGACCAAATAAAGTATCTTGTTATTTTATCTGGACTGTCTTGTTAGTAAATAGATTCCATTTTTCATGATCTCCTTATTCCACAGTTCAGTGTGCTTCTAGTGTTACCACAAAGTGTCGTTGCACATGGGGCTTCTAGATGGTACTGGTTTATCCTGCATTTATAACCTCAACACACATCAACCCAGGAAATATGCATCATTCTAAAGTTATCTAGTCTCAGGTGCTTGGTTATAGTAAGAGAACTGGACTAGGTATCATGGTTAATCTCCAAAACTGGGAGAGCCTTTGAGTTCTTAGATAGTATGTATTTCAAATATTGAGTCTGATGATATAACCCAAATAGGAGTAGGGTGTTATTGTAATGTTGATTAGTTATATATGAAATTCTTCCAGATATGTTTTTTTCCAAGGAATTAAGAAGACAGAGAAGACTTCTAAAACCAGTCTGAAAATGAATCTAAAGTATCAGGAAAGGAGACTTACCTGAGCATTTGCAGTCCTCACAGAGTAGAAATAGGTTAGGCTCCCATTTATGGGGAGAGGTGAATATATCTTCAAATCCACTCACTACCTGAGAAGGAGTACACGCATAATCTCATCAGGGTTTCTCTACTTTTGGCAGAAGAGAATGAGAAAGGGTTGATGCTTAAAAGCTATCAACATACCTAATAAATAATGACTGACTGGTAAACTTTTTGCCAGGTTTCTGCTCAACTTTTCCTTTTGTATTCAAAGTTTCCCGTAGGCTGCTTTGCTGAATCCTGGTTTACAACAGAAATGTCTGAAAACAGAGCCTTCCCTTACCTTCTCTTTTCCAATGATATTAGAAGGAATTCTCATAAGGAGTGGAAACATCCACATATTTAAAGACATGTGTTATAACTAGGATGTTCCTGATTAACACAATATTAAGTAAAATAGATAAAAATCTCATCATGATATTGAAAGGATAAATGGAGATTCATCGATGGAGAATATTGTATAACTTACATTGAATCGATTTGGAAATGGGATAATAGAAGCCATTTTTGTTAATTACCACAATTATAAATTTTAAAAAAAAGTTAATTTAAGTAAAAAATAATTATCTGTATTTCAAAATTTAGTAGGCAAATATTGGCATTTTAAATTATACCATAATAATTGTGAAAATGTCAATTTTTACACCTTACACTAACTCCTTCTCTATAAGACCATTTTTACTGACCAAAATTTTAGTGGCCATCATTTTATATTGAAAGCAGATATTTCATTTATTGATCTATTCCTTGGAAACTACTGAATAGCAGTATCTAATTAATAGTGACAGAAATCCTTTTAAATCATCATAGTCAGATATAATTCCATGGAAAATCATGCAAAGCAGAGAGCTCAAGGGCGGTCAGGTTTATAGATCCCTTAATTGGTATGAGAGTCAGATTCATAGGGAGAAAATGCTGAGTAAATCAATTGACTGACTTTTTTCAGGTGCTTTACTGCCTGAATGAGTATGAAATTCAAACGTAAATTGTATAAATTTTAGATCAAAGCAAACTATTAAGTAATAACACTGGTAATGTCAAATTACCAATAGAATTATAATATATTAAAAACAAAATAGCTACCAAGACATTTGTTTAATGATGTCCTGTTAGAACTAGAATACTGCAGGAAAATGACAAATATTGGATGGCTGTTCTAATATGGACATAGAACAATTGCCTAGTTACACAGACAGAGGCAGATCAGACACCATTATTGCATGGAAAGCATTATAAATGTTTAGATTTTGTTTTCATCTGAAATTACAGGATGTGGTGGTTTGTGTTTATGTCACAAATAATGAGATAGTTATTGTCCTGTCCTTCAAGCAATTTATTTAGTAAAATAAAAATAATAGTGTATACATTTAGATATTTTGGGTCAGTGAGAAGACTCAGTAGGTAAAGATACTTGTTACCAAGCCTGATGATCTCAGGAAACCCCATGATGGAAGGAGTACCAAGTACTGCTAGTTTTCCTCTGACCTACAATGTATTTTCTGTGGCATATACACACACAAACACAAACCCACACACCTACATTCATACACACACATAAATTAATAATAAATTTTAAATTATGAAAGAAATAATCTGAATTATGGCCTTTCTATAAGTCAACCTGAAATAAATAAGCAGTACCAATCAAAATATAATAACAATTATTAAATATATGCATTAATATTGGTTTATAAATCAAATTATAATTTAAATCTAGTCTATTACTACTACTATTTTAGTATGTCTTTGTGATTGATTATCTTGTTTTTCAACATGACTACATCTGGAATTAAAGAAAACAAAAGTATCTGGGCACACCTGTGAGAACTTTTCTTGATTGGAGTATTTTACATGGAATACCTATTCTAAATCCAGATCATTTGAATTTAGAAGACCCACTTGAAATCTTAGACATATCTTATGGCAGTTTTCTGTCATGACACAAACATTGTTGGAGATTGTGAACCAGTAGTCACCCTATTAACTGATAATATCTAATAAATTACACAAACACATTAGTTTATTCTATCAGGTCTGTTGCTGTAGAGAACTCTAACTAGTATAATTTCAAACTTTCATTACAAGCATAAAAATATGTTTAAAACTGACTATGTATGAAAAATGTAGAATTATCCCACCACATATTTAAAAAAATATTATTTCAGCAAAAACTAAAACAGCTTTTCACCAGAACTAAACTGAAATCTTTTGAATAAATTAGATACTAGGATATGTGTAAAAGGTTTTTCTTAGGTGTGAGTGACATAAGAGAACAAATGCACAAAGCAGTTCAACACATCAAGGCATTTCTAAAATGTGGTTTATAGCTTGCTTAAAGGACCTAGTAATAAGTTTAATGTTAATTTTATTCTCATTTTTATTGCTTTATTTTAATTTTTACGTTTTGAAAATTTCATCCATGAGTACATCACTTTTTCTCCTTCATTTCTGCATCTAGCTCTTCTAAAGTCTCATGAGTACTGTTTCAATGAAGGACTTTTATAATAATTAACATACACACACACACACACACACACACACACACACACACACACAAATGAGTTCATTTAGGTATTACATATTTGAATAGGCATTTAGAACAGACCACTTCGGATTATCTAAATTATCAGGGGAGAAAAAACCCTGTTTGCCTGCCTCCTACTTTTAATGCAGTAGTCATCGAAAGCCTGTAGCTTTTCTAAGGGTAAAGTCTTGTGAAATTTCCCCACATCTACATTGGCATATAAGTTTGTGTCATCATTCTGTGTATCTTGTTCAGGCTATTATATCATTGAGTTCTCAATGATGTGGTACCCTGCCCCTCCCCCCACATGCCTAGAAGATGCTGTCTCACATCATATGTCCTGTTTTATTTCTTTGTTTGTTTGGTTGGTTCTTACTGTTGCTGACCACTCTTTAATAATGTTTCTTTCCTGAGCCTTAGCTTCAGCAGAAGTGTTGAAAATATAAAAATTGGGACTGGGTACCTCATGGTCACATAGTCTCTGCATTTTGACCACTTATGGGTCTCTATAACATTCCCTGTCTGTTATAAAAAGATGTGTCTTGGTAACGAATGAGAGCTACACTTATCTGTGCATACAATAATGAACATGTAGAATACAGTTAGAGTTTGAATTTATCTAGGAAACAGGAAATATTAAAGCATCTCACAGGACCTATGACCTCCCATTTGTAGCTCTTAAGATAGCCAAGTAGGCAACTATTGGTTATTCTGAAGATATAAATACAATTATTGCATAATATTGTATAGGTTTCTAGGCTGTCATTATTGTGACTCTTATGCTTTTTGTATGAGTAGAATTATTGATTATTCTTCTCCTTTGGCAGTTTTCACAGCACAACGTTTTCTATTAAGAAAGCTAACACTCAGGATATGGGATTCTTGGTTTGCGTTGGATTGATTGCTCTAGGAGATGTGTCTCAAGTATGTTGTGTCTTCAGCAAAAGGGTGTTAGCTTCAAATTCTGTCATGTAACCAAAGGCAATGGAAATAGCTTCAGTCATGCTGAGTAAGGTAACCCAGATCTAGATGGGTGGTAGTATAAATAAGAATCATCCATATATGTGCATGTCTTTTTATAGTTACTTACCTGATGATAGGAACATTTGGGAAAAATTAGTAGTTATTCCCTTATTGAAGGAGGTATGTCACTGGTGGTAGGCTTTGAAGTTTCAAAAGTCCACATCATTCCCTTTTAGCGCCCCTGCCTTTTGCTTATGCTTGTGGATCAAGATATGAGCTCTTAGCTGTTGCTATATCACCATACCTGTCTATTTGCTTCCAAGCATCCTGATAGTCATGGATTCAGCTTATGAAACTGTAAGCCCCCAGTAAACTCTTTTATAAGTTGCCTTGGTCATGGTATTTTGTCACAGAAATTGAAATGAAACTAAATCAATATGCTTGAAGAAGTCACAGAGAAAGAGAGTTTTACTACATGCACTTTAGATGGAATTATGTCACATAAATTAGTAATTTTTCCCCAGATTTTATAGGCAGTCTAACAAAATATTTTGTTAGACATTATTTCAGGCAAAAGAAATCTCCCTTAAAGTAGTGTTTTAATTTTAAATATGATACAACATATATTTAATACTTTAACTCAGAAAAATGACAGGTATGAAATATATGAATAATCATACTGCATAAATTAGTGATATTTAAATCATAAGTGTATAATTTAATAATTGCTTAAAGAATTGAAAACATTATTTAATAATTTGACCTTTGTATTAGAATATGTAGTGTTTTCCAGCTTGCTTTATAGGGTAGGGTAGTGGGAGATTTTTCTTTTTCTTTTTTTCTTTTCATTCAAATGAAGATGTGATTGAAAATTAAAACTAGTCTACAAAGTGAATAAGATTCAAGGAAATGAAATAAATTAAAAAATTAGGAGTGGCAGTTCTTCTATAAAATAGGAATTCTCAAAGTGCACGGTAGAATTCTTTCCGAGAAACCCATTTCAAACATACATCCTAATAACACTTGCTAATGACTTATTCTCTCTTAATTGCAGAGTGAAGGCTGATAAAGCAACCTGACATGACGGTATAATTACTTAGTTGATTTATAGAGTTGTATGGTATGATTTATTCTGACTAATTATGTGTATTCCTGTGTCTCCTAGAATATTTTGAAGTAGTAGCTGAGTTAAACAGAGTTAAGGAATTTCTGGAAATTAATTCAATTTGCTTTCTGAGCTCTTGCTGTACCTCTAGTAGCTTCGTTTAATTTTAGCTGCCATCAAATCTACAAATTCATTATTGTCAAAAATAACTATTTTCATATGCTGGGTTTTGTTTTTGCCTAAAAAAAGCATGAACGTAAAATTTCCTTGCGTCTCAGTAGAATTAATGCAATATATATAAAACTTTTATTTTATCATGTTCTTTATGTTTATTGTTTATTGTATTTTTATTATTTCCCCTCAACTCTCTACGTACAACTAGCCCTATGGATCTTAAGTTTATACTCTCTCTCTCTCTCCCCTCTCTCTCTTTTTCTCTCCTCTCTCTCTTTCTCTGTCATGTGTCTCTGTGTGCATTTCTGTTTGTCTTCCTCTTCCTTGTTTTATGCACACATATGTTGTTGAGTACACTGAATGTTGTCCATATTTTTATGTGTTTATGGCTGATTATGTGGTTTTAGAAATCCTATCAGTGCCTTATTCAAGAAGACTGCCTTTTCTTCTCTGTAAGAGTCACAAATTAAACTTATTTATTAAAGTAGGGGTGGGACTTTGTGAGATTTTCCTTATCTGTGGTGGCAGGTTAACTGACAGAGTCATTGTGCAGACCCTATATGGAAAGAAATATTTTAGAGGTGTCTTGGGTGCAGCTTCCCTGGATATTTTAAAGTATGAACTAGTTTTATTTTACTAAAATATTGTATTTGGAATTTTCAAATATTTTTTACAATTGAAAATACGTATTTGGGTAAAAGTAAAAGAGAAGAGCAGTTGCTTTCTTGACAGCATTTTTTATGAATTTTAACGTACATATCTTAAATAACAATTAGAAATAAATAAGTGATGTAAAATTTTATCACTTTATGAAATAAACAAGTAACTAAATATATTTTTATACATAAAATGATATGAAATAATATTATTTTATAAATAACAATTTTAAAATTATATCATTTATAAATAACAATTAGAAATAAATTATAAAAATAATATAAAATTATTTGAAATGATATATTTTGATTTATTCATATAATGTATTAGAACATGATAAGGCTTTCTGGGTAATTATAACATCAATGAAGCAACATTTTCCAAAATAATTACAGGATTAATATATAAATTGATATCATTTAGTAGAAGATAGATATATTTATTTCACAATACAAAGTGCAGAAAATTCATATACACTCTCTTCTGAAGTCACAACTAGTAGTAAGATGAATATTCAAAATAATTTAAAAAGTTATTTTAAATTTATAATACATGACTTGAATTTTTATGACCTAACAAGAGAAAAAGAATTTTTTACAAGCTGAATGCTGAAGGATATATAAGGATCAAGCATCACTCTATTATGCAATTCTTGTAAACTTCAAAGACAATAAAAGCAATAGTTATAGAGAATAATAAAGCACTCTTTGGGGGACAATTTAATAGAATTGAAACTAAGGTATTTATGACCTCTTGGTTTGAAAGAGTATCAAATATATGAATGCTTATTTTTTATTTCACCATCAACACTATGGATAATGTCTTATATGTAATGCTGTAATGTAAATATAATATATTCATGATGGATAAAGAATGGTTGTAGGTCAGAGTCAGAATACATATGAGAAAGAGAAAGAGAGAGACTTTCTGATTCCTGCTGACACATTCCTAAAAATACTATTCTTAGAGAAATTATTATTTGATATTTCAATCTGTAAACAGGTAATTCACTCATAGAATTTTGAACTTACATTATTTCTTTTAGTATAATAAAATATGATATTGGAATTTGATTTATGTATACTGTTTTGACAAGACAATACAAGAAAAAATTAAAAAATGATTATATTGCAATTTCCACCACTGACATTCAAAATACTCTCATACTTTCCAGCTATTCCATAAGTAAATGTAAATTCTTGAGATCTTCTCTTTTCTCTTTACAAAAGAATCTATTTTTCTTTTGCATCAGCTCTTCTTTATTGGCTCAGGAAGAGACAACCTCCAATTTAATATCTTAACCACAACTTCAGGTTTCAGGTTTTTCATATGAATTCTTCATAGAAAAAAAAAGTACCATATGCAACACATTTTCATTACCACTTTTTCACATTGTAAACATTATTTTCTTAAAATATATATATCAAACACCACCAATACTTTTAGCAAAATATTAAGGAAAATGAATTACTATTTTCTTTAATTTTTCAAATGTAAATAGATTGCATAAAATAACATAGCTTGAAGCTGCTGTAAATATATATTAAATTATGTGTTCCAAGGGTCTAAAATGAAGTATAAAATTGCCACCATTTTGTATGCTATTTACATATTGTTATTAACATATGACGGGATTATTAGTGATTTGATGGATCGTTTTGTATTCACCTTCACAAACTTTTTAAAAACACTCTAGGATTTTTTTCTTATATTATTAAAACTTTTATTTATTTTTTTTCTTTTTGTACTTTATTTCAATTCCTTAGCCATCAGGGAAATGCAAATCAAAACAACTTTGAAATACCATCTTACACCTGTCAGAATGGCTAAAATCAAAAACACCAACGATTCCCTATGCTGGAGAGGATGTGGAGTAAGGGGAACTTTCATCCATTGCTGGTGGGAATGTAAACTTGTGCAACCTCTTTGGAAATCAGTGTGGCTGTTTCTCAGGAAATTGGGAATCAACCTACCTCAGCATCCAGCAATACCACTCTTGGGAATATACCCAAGAGATGTCCAATCATACTACAAAAGCATTTGTGCAATTATGTTCATAGCAGCATTATTTGTAATAGCCAGAACCTGGAAACAACCGAGGTGCCCCTCAATGGAAGAATGGATCAAGAAAGTGTGGAATATATACACATTAGAATACTACTCAGCGGTAAAAAAACAATGACATCTTGAATTTTGCATGCAAATAGATGGAAATAGAAAACGCTATCCTGAGTGAGGTAACCCAAACCCAAAAAGACGATTATGGTATATACTCACTCATTAGTGGATCCTAGGTATAAAATAAAGGACACTAAGCTTATAGCTCACAAACCCAGAGAAGCCAAATAGCAAGGTGAACCCAAAGAAAAACATGTATAGATCCTCCTGGA